>VDFB02110382.1:0-32352 GCA_007258455.2 Sequoia sempervirens
AGACATGGCTCATGGTGCTATTGCTAAATTATCAGGTGTTCCTAAGTATCACCCTTTTTGAGTGAGAAGAGTACTAAAGGGACAATAGGTTACATGTTTGGTTGACAATGGGGCTACTCATAATTTCATTGATGAGGGCCTAGTGACGAAGAGAGGATTATAGGTTCAAGATTTTCCTAGTTTTAGTGTCATGGTAGCTGATGGCTTTAAAATGAGTTGCACTAAGAATATTTCTCAATTGATCGTCTAGTTGGGGGATTATATAGTTATTGATGATTTTTGTGTGGTTGTAATTGGTGAGACCCATGTTGTTTTGGGAGTTCAGTGGTTACATTCACTTGGCAGATACAATCAAGACTTCTAAAAATGGAGTTGGATTTCATGTTAGATGTGAAGAAGATAGTGTTGAGAGCTTTGGCAGATGGTGCACCAAGGTTAGTGACAACCAAGAGGATGGAGACATTTCTTAGACATGATGTTGCATGGGCAACTCAATGTTTTATGTCTTCCAAATCTTCTTCTAATGATGATGGGTATTGTCATGTGGACATTTAGTCAATTTTGGATACGCATAGTATAGTTTTTGGAGATATTCCACTTGGTAGACCTCCTAATTATGGATTTGAGCATGTGATTGAGTTAGAGGAGGGATCCAAGCCAGTTATTACTACTTATCGTGACCCCAAAAGATTCAAAGAGGAGATTAAGAAAATGATAAAGGAGTTATTGGATATGGAAACATTAGACCTAGCTTTAGTCCCTTTTCCTATTTAGTAGTCTTGGTAAAAAAGGATGGCACAATGCGAATTTTCATTGATTACCATGCCTTGAATAAGAAGACCATTAAAAATAGGTACCTTATACCCATGATAGATGAGTTATTGGATGAGTTACATGAGGCAATTTAATTTTCAAAAAATAATCTTCTTTCAAGGTACCATGAGATCAGAGTTTGTGAGGAGGATATTCCGATATACATAAGGCAACATTTAAATGCCATTACAAACATTTTGAGTTTTTGGTTATACCCTTTGGTCTTACTAATGATCCTACAACTTTCCAATCATGCATAAATCACATATTTAGTCAACAATTGCGGAATTTTGTGTTGGTATTATTCAATGATATTTTGATATACAATAAGACATGGGTTGATCACCTTAAGCACCTTGACGAGGTGTTGGGAATTATGGAGACACAATCCTTATTTGTGAAGGCTTCCAAAAGTGAATTTGGAATGATTATTTTTATGTTTGGGACATGTGATTGGTGTTGGAGTGAAAGTACACCAAGAGAAGATACTCACCATTTTGGATTGTCTGCGAATGATGAATGTTTTAGATTTGAGGGGTTTTCTCATATTATGCAGTTATTACAATAGATTTCTCAAGGGGTTTTCTCAGTTGGTAGCACCTCTTATAGATCTCACTAAGCAGGGGGCATTCAGATGGTCAGATGAGGCTTAAGATACATTTGATAGACTTAAGGAGGCGATGAGCACTTGTTTAGTGTTGGCCTTGCCAGATTTTTCTCAACCATTTGTACTAGAGTGTGATACATCAGGTGAAGAGATAGGTGTTGTGCTAATGAAAAATAGACATCCCATAGCCTTAAGAGTAGGAAGTTGAGAGATGTAGATAAATTATATTCCACCTATGATAAGGAGATGCTTGCTATCATGCATGCATTGGAAAAGTTTAGGCAGTATTTGGTAGGTGAAAAATTTGTGGTGAGGACAGACCATAATAGTTTGAGATACTTTCAAGAGCAAAAGGATTTGAATGAACACTATTAAAAGTGGGTGAGTAAAATTCAAGCATATGGTTTTGATATTGAATATGTTAAGGGTAAAAATAATGTTGTAGCATATGCTTTATCTAGGAAACCCACACTTTTCTCTATGTCAGAGATTTCAACTGATTGGAAGGCTCACCTTTTGGTTGAGTGTTCCAGGAATACATTTACATGTGAGCTCATGGATAGTAAGATTCAGGATGATAGGTATAAGTTGATTAATGATGTGGTACATTATAAGGCCGTGATATATTTGGTACTTGAATCTAAGATAAAGGACAAGATTTTGAGGTTTGTTCATGATACTCCTCTAGTAGGGCATCTAGGGTTCTTCAAAACCTATAGGAAGATTAGGGAGAGATTCTCATGGAGGGGTCTCAAGGATGATGTCTTGTGTTAGAGAGTGTATGACTTGTTAGCAGAACAAGTATGAGCATACTTTTCTCGTAGGTTTACTTCATCCATTTCCTATTCTTGAGAAAAAGTGTGAGAGTATATTTGTGGATTTTATTATAGGTCTTCTGAAGGTCTAAGGAAAATATTGCATATACGTGGTTGTTGATAGATTGACTAAGTATGCACATTTCTTTTCTATTTTAGTTGATTATAGGGAACCCCGGGTTGTAGAGTTATTCTTTAGAGAGGTGTTTAGAAGTGGGCTTCTGAAGACCAGTGTTAGCGATTGTGATAGCAGGTTTCTCAACATGTTTTAGTAGGATCTATTCATATTGATTGGTACTGAGTTGACCTCAAGCACTAGCTACCACCCACAGATAGATGCACATACAATGATTGTAAATAAATGGGTGGAAGGCTATTTACACAATTATATTACGAGGGAAAAAAGGCTTGGATTAGGTGGTTGTAAATTTGGGAGAGCATTGTTACAATACCACCTATCAAATGTCGATAGGCATGTGACCATTTAGAGCATTTTATGGGTATAACACTTTGTATTTTGTAGACTTAGCGTTTGATGACTGTCAAGCTCTTGAGGCGGGAGAGTTGATGCAAGATAGCCAGGATATACTCAAGTCCCTTAAGGAGAATCTTCATCGTGTTCATAATCAACAAAAGGTATATGCTAATAAGCAAAAGGTTGAAATGACATTCAAGGTTGGTGATTTGGTTTTCTTGCACCTACAACTATACAAACAATCTACATTGAAGAAGAGTGGTGCAAAAATGTTGAAGCCTCAATTTTATGGCTCTTATAGGATCATGAGGAGAGTTGGGGAGGTTGTGTATGAGCTAGAATTTCTTGAAAATAGAATTCACACTTGTTCTTGTTTGATAAGTTTATGGACAATTGAAGCTTCAAAGAATAAATTGTTGTATCGGTAGTTTTGAAGATTTTATGAATTTTGGAAGCATGCTATAGTAGTCCATACGATTGCTATAATATTCCATACAGATGCTACGGTGTTGTGCTATAGTAACCAAGAAATTATTGATTTTTGGGTGACCAGGGTTTGTATTTATTGATGGACAAGGCTTAAATGATAAACGAAGGGCAGATAATGGGCTATTTTCTACCCTTTTTTTGAAGGTAAAAGTGTAGGTTGCTGGGTGTTGAGCAACAATTATAGGCTAGGAAAATAAGTGTTTAATATTACTTAACTTGGTGTCTCAAATATCTTATTGTTGCTACCACCTTGGAGATTTCAGATTTGACATTTTTGGACTACAATGTTTGAGTGTATCTTAGAATTAAGTCTGTCACCTAAATGTTGTCCATGGAACTATCAAAGGTTATAAATAAACTCATAAATCTCTATAAATTCAGAGTATTGTTTTGCAAATAGAATTTGGAAGTTAATGCAATATCATTTTGATTTATTACTGTCATAGTAATTTTAGATAATTCGTGTGAATTAGTCAATGATTGTAATGTTTATTTATCATTGAATTGGCATCACTATTATGCAATAAACCCTTCACAAACTTGAGCAAACAAAATTGCAAAAGAAAACTTTTAACCTAAGAAAGTATGCCAAGTGTTTGAAAAAATGTGTATGAAGAGGAATGCATGATTTTGGTTTTATTTTAGAGGGGTTCTTACATAGTATTCTCATACACCATTTGTCCACATTGCTTCTTTTCAACATATTTTTTACTTTGGGCTTTCATTCAATCAAAATTTTCTAATATCTTTTATTGACAAATTCCTAGGTTTCAAAATAGTAGTCTCATATACTAGTCTCACATTGGTTTTTTTCAACATACTTCTCACCATAGGATTTGACACAACTTTTAAGATATTCTAGGATCAATAAATGAGAAAAATGAAGATGAAATAACTCCAAAAACGTCTTGAAAGTAACTAATCACCCAAAACTCTCAATTGAGAAAAGAGGAAAATGAACAAAACATAGATATATGTGGAAAATTCATAATCTTATATTCCTTCATTATTTCAATATACACCAATGTATATATAAATACATAAGAGGAGAATTAGCCCAAAAGCTTCCTAGAGAATAGCTCTTAGGATGATTTTTTTATGGTGTTGTATCTTTATTATTTCTTGAGAAACATTGGTGGATCTTTCCTAAACATTGTATAAGATAGAGGGACTCTTTCAAAACTCTCTTTTACCCTTAATAAAAAATCAATCACCTAACACCCTAAGAATAGATAGGTGATAAACAATATTAAACTCAAGAAACATAATGATAGGAAATACAATATAAACTAATGTGAGCATATATGCCAACAGACACTCAAAAAATATTAGTATGATTGTAGCATGAAAAATTTAAACATGGGTTTGAATTCACAAAATAACAAAAGTCACAATTAGAAGTGGTGCTAATTTGGATTTTCAAAAGCTTAATTTTTTGTTATTAGTAAAGGTGAGTTTTTGAAAGAGTCCAAACCCTTTTACATAGAGAGACTATTGGAGATAACACTTATTTGTTTATCTATAGAATGTATCTAAAAAATATTCAATGCTAAAGATAATATTTATTTATTGAATATTCTAGCCTGTGACACATTCTAGCATATGGAAAGATCCATTTCTTTCTAGATTCTTCATTTTAGAGGCTTTTTATTAGCCATTCTAGGATATTTTCTAGAGATCTGTATGAATTTTAAAAAATACAACAACCACTGCACCACTATATATCAAAAAATTAACAAGTTGTGTAATTTGATATTTAATAAAATAAAATGTACTCAAGTGTTTTTTATTTGTTGCACTATTTTGTGTTTTCTATTTATTTATTTATTTATTTTCAATATGGTATCAAAGCCAAGTTAAATCTTGGATGGTGATATGTGGGTTTTGTAGTGTGGACTTTGAACTATGTAGGTTATGATTCAATTATGAACAACACAAGTAATTTTTTATGGCAAAGGAAGTGAGCAACATTGTAGCAAATAAAATAATCAATATAAAAAATTGGTGAGTTTCCATTTAAAAAAAAAATATGCATCAAGGAATCTAAAGGTTATTTTTATTTCATGCTCATCTCAAAAAGAGGGAATTTAGCATAATGGATTCCACTAGTATTCCTTTACTTAAAAATTAAAATAAATGAAAACAAATATTATGATTGGTTCTCATATGGAGATTTTTGTAACGCTTCAAATTTTCTATGAAAATTTTACTTGTAGCAAACAAGACTAACAAGGCTTGGGAAAAACAAGAAGATTAGAATAAAAGAGATAACAAGGTAACAACATTGATCAAACTTTCACTGTTGATGAAGTTATTTCAAAAGTTTGCAATGAGAGAGGTGGAGTCAAGTATGGGGTATTTTGAAGAGTACATATGAAAATTTAGGTGATGTATGGATCCTGACTCTCACCATAGAATTGTGCAATATGAAATTATCAAATTCACAAGAGCTACTCCCTCATTGAAGCAAATTAAAGTAAACAAATGAATCCGCTTCTCTTGGAAAATATACATATGATATAAATTTTGTGAAAATAACCTTACAAAGTCTCTAGGATCCTATCAACCATTTATAAGAGGGGTAGATACTGCCGGTTAATTAAAAAATTATAAAATATGAAGAGTTATGTGCTATGCTAGTGCAAGAAGAAAAGTGTTGAGGAAAGGGACTCATTTAATGATGAATCTTAAACCTTCATAATGAAGGGTAAACATAATTACAAAAAGACGCAATAGAAGTAACCATGAATGAGAAATTAGAAGAATGAAACTAGATACACTCCATCCAAGGATCATAATAAAAGTAAATGTAAATGTAATTATTGTGGCAAGCTAGGTCATAAAGAAAATGAATGCTATAAGTAGATTAAGGATACAAGAAAGAAGACATATAAGTTTACAAAAACTTTTGGTTCTAAAAGTAATGCTCTTTCTATTGCACTTAAAGATTATAATTCATATAAGGATGATTGGATTATTGATTCTAGTGCTACACAACATATGTCTCATAGTATGAAATAATTTGAACCACTAAGAAATGATAGCATTACAGAGAAATTATATTTAGGAAATAATAGTGCTTTAGAAGTTAAAGGAATTGGAATGTTCAAGTTGATAATGGAATGTTCAAAAATATGAAGCTAGTTCTAGAATTGAAAACAAATCTCTTTGCATCTCAAATTGCAAATCAAGGGTATAAGATATAATTCTACAATGAAAAATGTTTAACCAAGGATGTGGATGATAATTATAAAGTTCTTGCAATTGGTATAATGGATAATATATTATATAAATTTTAAAAATTTCCTTCCAAATATTAAAATGAGAATGTGTGCTATTGCTAAATATGATGATATAAGTAGGTTATGGCATGCACATATGAGACATGTCAACCATCAAAGCCTCAAGCTTATAGACAAACTACATATGGTACATGGACTTCCAAAAATCTCACTAAGGCTCAAGGTATGTGAAGGATGTGCTATGGGGAAACAACTTGTGAAAATTTTCCCACAAGAACAATCAAGGAGAGCAAAAACTCCTTTACATTTGGTAAATAGTGATGTAATGGGTCCTTTTAGAACACCTTCACTTGTAGGATCAAGGTATGCTCTCATTTTTATAGATGACTATATGAGAAGAATTTGGGTATATTTTCTACAAAAGAAGGATGAAGTGTTTCATAAGTTTAAAGAGTTTAAGGTGTTTGATTGAAAGACAAAGTGGAAGATCTTTAAAGATAATAAAAAAAAAAGAGGTATTGAATATATGAATAAATCTTTCATAGAACTTTGTAAACATGGTATAAAGAAGGAATCAATTGTCTCCAACTCACCCCAACAAAATAGAGTTGGAGAAAGAAATAACATAACTATCATAGAAATGGCTAGATGCATGTTACTTTGGAAATATAGAAGCTAAATTTTGGGTTGAAGCAATTCATATTGCAATATATGTTTTGAATAGAATACCTATTAAGGTAGCTATGAACATAAAACTAAAGAGGCATAGAGTTTTAGAAAGCCTAAAATGACTCATTTTAGAGTCTTTGGATGTAATTTCTATGCCCATAGTCTTGATGAAAACAAAAGCAACTAGAAAAGGAAAAGTGAGTACACAACGATTGGGTATAGTGAGGAATCAAAAGGATATGGGCTATATAATTCTAAAACAAGGGAACTACATATCATGGGGAATGTATGGTTTGATGAAGATATTGAAAGTGATAATTCTCCTACATTATCTTTCTTTCCAATCT
This sequence comes from Sequoia sempervirens, assembly GCA_007258455.2. Classification (NCBI taxonomy): domain Eukaryota; kingdom Viridiplantae; phylum Streptophyta; class Pinopsida; order Cupressales; family Cupressaceae; genus Sequoia; species Sequoia sempervirens. The sequence continues at coordinate 7,458 of VDFB02110382.1, forward strand.
TAATTGAAGAAGATGTAATATACACCCTTGTTTTGAATTTCCCACTCCAAAATTTTGAAACAATATTTTTTCACATAGTTTGAATGCAATGGTTTCTATTCAATTTTCCTTTTGGAAACCACTTGAATAATGTGTTTTAGGTTTAACCAAAGCATATAATCTCAAATAATTTCAAATGAAACATTAAGGCATCAATACCAACAATTTGGAAATCTATCCATTCATGGTGATTAAGTCATCAAACATTATTGTTGCAATTGTTTCATTACATAGAAAATTAAATACATCAACCGACTTGGCATGAGTCTCAAACACTATTATAGAGGTTTTCCCAATTGGAGCACTGGAAACTTTACATCTTACACTCCTTGATGAGCTTTAACTTCAAATTATAAAAATCCCTTAAGATTTCACCTATGTAAATGAAATGTGCCTTCCCACATGAACTCTAATAAATTCCCACGACACCCTTGAATACACCACACCAATTATGGATAAGAGATGATAGTACAATTTGGGTCGACCCTTCAAAAGTCCACTTGGGTCGCTTATTGTTAGAGATTAGTGTTCACATGTTTAAATTGGCATTAAAAATGTGTAACAAATATTAAGTTGTTGAAAAGCAACTTAATATTATTGTTAGTATGGTTCATCAATTTATTATTGTATTTGGTTATATTGGATTGTATTACAAGTTGTTAGAATAACTTGTCTAATTAAAGGAGTTGTTATAGGAGGTTTCCTATAATATAGGATATCCAAATCCTATATGTATGTAATATCATTTGAATGAAAAAAGAGGGTGGAATATAGAAATGTGTTATTATTTTGTAAAATCTCCTCTAATCTCTCCCCAAATCACTAATACTTACAACTACAATCCTAAAGGCTCCAAATTCAACCCCTCAATAATTGCCACTATCCCAAATTATAAATTCCTAGTAATTAAAGGATAATATGACAACTTTTCTAAAGTGTTGCAACATCAGTGATAATTACATATGGGTCTACAAAAATATTTAACCTTGTGAGAAAAATGGGAAAAAATTATTGAAGCTAAATAAAGATTCACACAAAATAATATTATTCTTCTATTCAATACCATTTTTTCAATGATATGAATAAGAGATATATATTTGAAATTCTTTCTAATTCTTATAACAACTCCACCAAACTCTCACACTAAATCTAGGTGGGTTGTTTAACCACCTTTATTGTCTCCCTCCTATTTTGACTCCTAAATCTCTATGTGAGTTGTGTTAACAACTCACATTTTTATGCTCACTGACGCAAGTCATCACTCTCCTCCTAATCATGGTTTTATTTCTTTCATTTAGTTGGTAGATTCAATTTTTGTTTTTGTGTAATTTGCTTCTAATGTGTGTAAAGTTTCTTGTCGAATTTTCCTAGATAAATCGATAGTTAGCGTATGGATTCAGTTTTTGGTGGGAAGTTGGAGCAAGTTGATGGGTATTTGTGAGGAATGGATGCTAAAACAAGGTTGGATGTTGAAGGAGATAGGGGATTCATGATCTTGGAAAGGCAATCAATAGTGAAGAAGGAAAACATTGGAGAGTTGGTGTCATTGGTTGATTGGGAGAAAAGAAGCAAGTTTGATTGAGTCAATGGGGAAATGTATGTAGATTGGTCAAGCATTGAAGGCCTTATTTGATGTGTATGTGAAGTCTCTGTTGAATGAGGGGAATGCTGTTTTTGGATAGTGATCAAATTGTTTGTAACCATCAGAGCCGTTGAGAAATAGCATCTTCCAATTTGATCTTCCTGTCATTGATTGTGAATGTTTAAAGTGCCTACCTATTTTTTAAAATTTTTATCTTGAACTTCCTATAAGTTTGTGAGGATTTGTTCAGGCTTGAAATCTCTGTGATTCAGATTTTTCTCTATGATCAACAAGGCTTGCCATTAAGTGGTATCAAAGCCAAAAAGTGATCGGGCATTGGTGAGTAAACAAAATGCCCCTAAGAAGAATGGGCAGAGGAGGAGCTCGAGGAAGAGGCAGAAGGGAACATCATGGTGAAGAATTGTTCTAGCATTTGATAACAAGATTGGATGCCTTGGAAAGGGCATAGAGAAAAGGGACCCCTGATGAAGTTGCAAGTGATGAGGAGGAAGAACAACCGTGAGATGACAATGAGGGAGGACAAGGAGACCAGGAAGGTTTTGAGGAAAGATTGTTGAGGATTGTCATGAATGTGGGTTCTTAAACCAAAATAAAAGTTCCTACCTATTCGAGAAGTCTCAATGGTGAAGATCTAATTGATTGGATCAATGACTTAGAGAAGTATTTTGAATATGAGGGTGTAGCAGAAGACAGGAGAGTGAAATTTGCTTGCACCAGATTGAAGGGCCACACTGCTATGTGGTGGGACTTTGTCCAAACTGAGAGGAGAAGAAAGAATAAGGAAAAAATTAACTCTTGGGATTGGATGGTGGAAAAGTTGAAGGTTAAGTTTCTTCCAAGAGATTATCAGACTAATCTCTTCAAAAGATTGCATAATTTGAAACAAAAGACATGTTTGTGAAAGATTATACAGAGGAATTATATAAGCTGGTAATTAGATCAGGGCATAGTGAGGAAGATGTGGAGAAAATTGCTAAATATATGACTGGTCTAAAGTATAGTCTATAAGATGAACTAAGCCTTGTGTCCCTAGAAGTTTAGAAGAGGCTTATCAACTTTCCATAAAGGTAGAGGAAAATTTGCAAAGGAAACAAAGTCAGCAAGAGAAGAAGAGAGGAAGAGGTTTCAAAGGAAGGTGGCAACAAATTGGTAAAGGGAAGCAACATCATCAAGGAGAAGAGGTTGAAAGTTCTAGTGGAGTAACCAACAATGATAGAGGAGGCTTTCAAAACAAAGGGGGTAAGATCCTATGGAAGAGGTGGTTCTCAAGGTAGAGGTAGAGGGTTCATTGGAAAATGCTTTAAGTGCAACCAATATGGACACAAGAGTTGGGAATGCTTTGAATCATCTCAAGGGGGACATTCCAAGTTTGAAAGAAGTAATCAATTTTTTTGTGCTGACCAAGAAAGCGTGGGGTCTCCTGTTCACCACAAAGAGGAACCAGAATCAAGTGAATCATTATTGCTAATGAGGGTATTATTGAATCCTCAAAAGAAAAGCCAAGAACCGGTCCAAAGGAGAGCTTTGTTCAAAACCAAGTGTAAGTCCAAAGGTAAATGTTGCAGACTAATCATTGATAGTGGTAGTACAAATAATATTGTTACAACACAGATGGTAGAAAAGTTAGAACTTAAAAGAATTAAGCATCCATCTCCTTATAAGGTATCCTGGTTGCAAAAAGGTCAAATTGTTAGTAAATGAGCAAGCCCATGTTGATTTTCAGATTGGTAATTATAAAGATAGTGTTTTTTGTGATGTGATGCCTATGGATGTGTGCCATGTATTGCTTGGTAGACTGCGACAATTTGACATGAAAGCAGTGCATAATGGAAGGGAGAACACATATACTATTGAGAAAGATGGAGTGAAACATACCTTGGTGCCTATGAATGAGCCTGAAGAGGACAACAACAGTAGTAGCAATAGTAAGGTAATGTTGGTCAGTGGTAAGAAGTTTCTACATGACTTGAAGAATGAGGAAATATGATATGCTTTGGTTCTTAAACCTAAGAGTGTATTTATTACTACAAAATTTGATGATTTGCCTCTTAAAGTGCAAGATATTTTGAATGAACAATTGGATATTGTTGCATCTGATTTGTCTAGTGGATTTCCTCCTATGAGGAGCATTAGCCACCACATGGATTTGATTCTAGGGGCTAGCCTTCCTAACAACACTGCTTCTAGGTTGACACCTATGAAAAATGAGGAATAAGGAAGCAAGTGGAGGACCTTTTGAAGAAGGGTTTGATAAGGGAAAGCCTAAGTCCTTGTGTTGTCCCCATAGTACAAGTGCCAAAGAAAGGAGGGGAATGGCGTATGTGTACTGATTCAAGGGATAGTAACAAAATTACTATAAGATATAGGTTTCCCATTCCTAGAATTGAAGATTTAATGGATTGTTTAAGTGGCTCCATGTATTTTTCTAAAATAGACTTGAAGAGTGGCTATCACCAAATAAGAATCCAATCGAGGGATGAATGGAAGACAACCTTTAAGACTAGTGATGGTTTGTATGAATAGCTTGTTATGCCTTTTGGATTGTCTAATGCCCCTAGAACTTTTATGCGACTCATGAATGAGGTTTTGAAACTCTTATGTGGTAAATTTGTGATTGTATACTTGGATGGCATTTTGATGTTTAGCAGGTCTAAGGAGTATCTAGAGCATTTGAGGTAGGTATTTAAGAGCCTGCATGAGGAGAAGTTGCAGATAAATTTGAAAAAGAGTGTATTTATGTAAACCAAACTAGTTTATTTGGACTTTGTGGTGTCAAAGGAGGGAGTGAAGATGGACAAAGAGAAGGTACAAGCCATCTTCGATTGGCCAACACCTAAAAGTATAATGGAGGTAAGGAGCTTTCATGGGCTCGCGAGTTTTTATAGAAAATTTATTAGAAGTTTTAGTCATGTGGTAGCATCTATGCTTGAGACTATAAAGGGGAATAAGAGACCATTTGAATGGACTAGGAAGGATGAAGAGAGTTTTAAATTTTTGAAGCGAAAGGTGAGTGAGCAGCCCATTCTTGTTTTGCCTGATTTTGAAAAAGTGTTTCAAGTAGAGTGTGATGCTAGTGGGTTGGCTATTGGGGCTGTCCTAAGTCAAGAAGGTAAACCAGTAGCATACTTTAGCGAGAAACTAAATGATGTAAAAAAGAAGTATTCTTCTTATGATCTAGAATTCAATGCTTTGGTTCAATTATTAAAGAAATGGAGACATTATTTACTGCTTAAAGAGTTCATTGTATACACAGATAACCATGCTTTGCAGTTTATCAACAAACAACACAAATTGAATCAAAGGCATGCCAAGTGGGTTGAGTATCTCCAAAGTTTTAATTTTGTTTTGAAGCATAAAAGTGGACAAATGAATAAAGTTGCTAATGCTTTGAGTAGAAAGAATTTGTTGTTATGTGAAATACAAACTAATAGTGTGGGTTTTGAAAGTTTGAAAGAGTTGTATGCAGAGGATGCAGATTTTAAGGAAGCATTTGCAGCTTGCAACAATCCTATTTGAAGGAATAGAGAGCCATGGGTGGATTGTATGATTCAAGGTCTGTTGTTTAAGGGGAATAAATTATGCATTCCTAAAGGGTCCATGAGAGACAACTTGAAGGAAAAACATTGTGGTAGCCTTGTTGGTCACTTTGGACAGGATAAGACTTATTTGTAGTTGTGCACACATTACTTTTGGCCAAAGATGCAAGCAGATGTGAGGAGATATGTTGAAAGATGTAGCGTTTGTCAACATGCTAAAGGGAGAAACCAGAATGTTGGGTTATATTAGCCATTTCTAGTTCCAACTAGGCCTTAGGATTTAGTGAGTATGGACTTTGTGTTAAGTTTGCCTCGTACACAAGGGGCAATGATTCAATTTTTGTTGTGGTAGATAGGTTCTAAAAAATAGTGCATTTTATAACTTGTAAGAAAACTAGTGATGCCACTAACATTGCAAATTTGTTCTTCAAAGAAGTAGTGAGATTGTACGGGATTCCTAAAAGTATCATCTTGGATAGAGATACTAAGTTTGTGGGTCATTTTTGGAGGACCCTATGGAAAAAATTGAGCACTAATATGAACTTTGGTTCTACTTATCACCCCCAAATGGATAGGCAGATTGAAGTTTTTAATCCAAGTCTTGGAAACATGTTGTGTATTGTTGGGAAAACACTAGGTAATTGGGATCTAGCTTTGGATCGAGTTGAGTTTGCATTTAATGATTCTCCTAATCGAAGTATTGGATTTAGTCCATTCTATGTGGTGTATAGTATGCATCCAAGGGGGGTGTATGAGTTGAGAGACCTTGGTAATGTAGAAAGGCGAAGTGCAATAGGTGAAGATTTTGCTAAACTCATCCATGATCTGCATGAAAAGGTCAAAACAAATATAAAGGGGAGTAATCAACAATATAAACATGTCGATAAAAAGCGAAAGTAGATACATTTTCAGGTTGGAGACCTTGTATTGGCTCACCTTTGAAAAGAAAGATTTCCTAAAGGAGAGTACAAATTGAAAATGAAAAAGATAGGACCTTGCAAAGTTCTCAAAAAGATATTTAGATAATGCATATGAAATATCTCTGCCTTTAGACCTTGGCATTTCACCTATTTTTAATGTAACAGATCTATATCCGTATAAGGGAGATGTTGAGAATGGTGCAATAGAGACTGAGTCTTCAAACACTGAGAAACAATGTGGTGTTTCATCTTCTCCACAAGACATCAAATGCATTCTTGATACATAACCGTGGAAGAAAACCCAAAAACATGAGTACTTCAGATATTTGGTGAAGTGGAGCAATCATCTAGTGGAAGATGTTTCTTGGCTCACCGAATCTAAGCTATCTCAGTTGGGTTATTCTATTGCAGAGCTCATGAGCAAGAGCTCATGATTTTTTTTTCTATCTAGGGAGTCTGATATAGGGCATCACTCTCCTCCTAATCTTGGTTTTATTTCTTTCTTTTAGTTGGTAGATTTAGTTTTTGTTTTTGTGTAATTTGCTTCTAATGTGTGTAAAGCTTCCTTGTCGAATCTCCCTGGACAAACCAATAGTTAGCATATGGATTCAGTTTTTGGTGGGTAGTTGGAGCAATTCGATGGATATTTGTGAGGAATGGATGCTGAAACAAGGTTGGATGCTGAAGGAGACAGGGGATTCATGATCTTGGAGAGGCGACCAATAGTGAAGAAGGAAAACATTGGAGTGTTAGTGTCATTGGTCGATTGGGAGAAAAGAAGAAAGTTTGATTGAGTTGATGGGGAAATGTATGTAGACTGGCCAAGCATTGAAGGCCTTATTTGATGTGTATGTGAAGTCTTTGTTGAATGAGGGGAACACTTTTTTGGATAGTGATCAAACTTTTTGTAACCATCAGAGCCATTGAGAAATACCATCTTCTAATTTGATCTTCTTGTCATTGAGTGTGAATGTTCAAAGTACTGAATTGTTGTTTTTAATTTTTAACATGAACTTCCTATAAGTTTGTGAGGATTTGTTCAGGCTTGAAATCTCTGTGATTCAGATTTTTCTGTGATCAGCAAGGCTTGCCATTACTCACACACTATAATATAATATTGATTTATTCTAAATACAATCCCAACCAATTCTTCTCATACCTAGAATAACTATGTGAGTTGTTAGTATAACTCACTTTTATTTTAACATAACAATTATTATTATTCTAACCTATGTGAACACTAACATAATTTCCTAACAGACCCTTCTACTGAATTGGGCAACTCCATTAAACTCCCGCTAATTGCTTTGATAGGAAGAAATGTTTATATTAAAAATATTAATTTTGTCTTAAGATGCGACCTTTAAGTCCCTATGAATCACTCAGACCTGGATGAACATGCCTCTGACTAAAGTGTTCACATCACCTTCAACTATTCTAAAGTTGGGATTCTCCGTAGAAAGATCTTATATATTTAATAAATACTAAGCAATTTATCACCCATTCCTTCAATGCGACAGCATCAGATTTATATTCTTGCTTCCTCCTTTCCCGTGATTACTTTGCATTGATTGAATTGTTGCGACACTTGCCCAAATATATATATATATATATATTAAATAATACTTGATAAAAATTGCTACATCAAACAAGCACAAACTCCCTATACGGAGTGGCCGATATTAATTTCAAACCTTCAACTTATGAAGAGTTACGATCTTGAACGGTAGCTTCAAATATATATTTTGCCATCTTAGACTATACAGTGTTCCTTTTTAGATGATATGATTTTGGAAGACTAATCGCCTATGTGATTTGCACCGATTCTATCATCAGTTTTACTAAATACTATTCAACTCCTCTAGCCTCAATTCTTATTTTGAATTCAAACCGACAGGTCTATATTATTTTTTATTTGTGGCCAGAACACAGTAACCAAATACTATCCATGATGCAAATCATATATTCAAAGCCCAAAGGAAACACGACTAGATGAATTGCCATGCTACAAAGAATAAATTAAAGGACTCCAAATAAAATACTACAACTTAATGAACTTGCGACTAAACTGATTGTCCTTTGTATCCCATCATGTCTTCTTCTAGCAGTCTGCACTCCTTTCATAAAATGGTATTAAGGAATAAAGAATGATGCTTATGTTTTTTGAAAGGCTGAGCCAAATTAACCCAAATAAAACATTACTCTCCTTTGCCGTGAATCATTCTCATCGAATTATTCGAATCACCCTCAAAGCTTTGGAATGAAACCTTTATTTCATATATTAAATAATGAGTCGTAGGCTACCTATTTCATCCCCGTCTCTCCTCCAATGTATTGCAATGATCCAATAGACACAAAATAAAGCAATTGCAACGACATTAAAATAATCATCAATATAATATAACTTCAGTTTCCCACAACATCAAAACTGAAATGAACATATATCATCATATTTACCTTTCTCACAATAAATCTCATATAACCTCAGAAATTTGTCTTCATGTTATACTTACCAAATTCTTGAATTGGCAACGATAAAATCATGCGTGAAACTTGAATGGTTCTACCAGCAACCGGCCAGGGTAGATAATCTCACCACTGGAGCTGATCTTTCAAATGGTTTTCCTCCTCCAAAAGGCTATGGTGAACGCTGTTCAACCAACAAATACCTGTTCTCCAAAACCAAAACCAGCATGCCTGCAACAATACTCTAGAAAACTTTTATTCCCACTCCTCTTCGTAACTCCTCCCATCTTCTTGAATTCTCCCATTTTCCTTTTCAATTTTAATTTAATTCTTTTTAAAATTCACCCAAAAGTAACTTAATTAATTTATTTTAACTTGTTCTAAAAATTAAGTTACTGTTGCATACCATGAAAACAATTAATTTGTCTTTTAATGTAATCTTCTTTGACAACTTCAAATTAGTTATTTAATTATATGCTAACTCATAAAATTTGGGGACATTACAAAAGATAAGTCTAGTTATATTAATGATCCAAATCGAGGTGTATCATCTTCTGTAGGAGAACAAATGTGAGTTGAAGTATCAAGTGAAAATGATGATGAAGACACAAGGAAGACTAGAAGCATTCAAGAAATCTACTAAGAACTCATCGGGTTGTTCCATCGTTTTGGTAACTCCCCATTTCTTCAATCACTTTTGCAAAGAACTTGTACCATTTGGTCAGAGATTTTTGAGACTCATAACTAGATGATCATTCAAAACTCCACCAAAATTGAGTGTTGAGAATCCATTAGGGATGTGATAGGCACTAGGAACTTGTTCCTTTTTCCCGGGGTTCCTATCCCACTAAGAGTTGTACCACTTTGTTGGTGGTTCCTATTTCATTAGGAACTAGTTCATTTTCCAAAATGTTAAGTGTTCATCTTTGTTTCCTTTTGTCAGAGGTTCTCACCCTAATGGGAACTAGGAACCATTCCACTTTATAGAAGGTCCCCACCCAAATAGGAGTCATTCCTCTTTGTCAGGGGTTCACACTCCAATATGATGTCATGTCCCTCGAAATGGTATCACTAAACTATCCAGCATCTAAAGACAAATAAATAAATAACACAAATAATTGCTAAATTCCAAACATGAGTAATTATGATTTAAATATAATTATAATTACCATTGGTAATATTATAATTATAAATATAATATGAGAATTATCAAATACACAAAATACTAAAATATAAGTATAAGATATTTAGTTATTATAATAGCCATTAGAATACCATATAGATAAATAAATATATTTATAATAATAAATCCAATTTATAAATATAACCTATATTTGAAATTACCCAAAGAGATCATAAATAATAAATAAACTAACATACACTTTAAATGTGCTTTTTATGTTAAGCTAATCGCTGTAAACCAGAAAGGAAATAACATATAAAGAAAATATATAAGCAATCAAATCCCCGTCAAGCTTGTATGAGTCGGGTCAAAAGAGAGCCGACCATTGTGGCATCGGTTCCAGCACGTAAAGTGACGCTTGAGAGGACACGCCCATTAGGAGGAAATCATAAGGAAGGATGAATGCGTTGGAGTTGGTATGGAAAATAATCATCATTTTCAGAGCATAAGTCAAAACGGCGACCGTATGAAGTCGGATCAGAACAGATTAAGCTTTTCCAAGCTATCACGATGGAGGGCCACCCGAATTCCAATAAGGGCTAAATGTGTATCACATAGGACATCGTCGTCTCTTGAGATCATACTTATCTTAATGAGCTGGTGGCCAAACTTGTTGTAAGACTTCGACGGAGTAAGGCTTTCGGTACCCTTGAGCAAATACATAGCGATAAGTCATAAATTGTGGGCAACGGTAATTTACAATTAGGAAATATCGAAGTTACAAGATATTCCGGAAGGCATGGACGAGTAAGAGGAATACTTAGGCAAGTGTGGGATTACCTCATATCTGATATGTGTTATCGGGCATATTGTTCACCACCCGTTGTGAAACCGAGAGCTTAAGGAGATTTGCATATTCTAGGGATATGCTTAAGGGAGGTATATATGCGATAAGTGGTCCTGGACGTAAATATTACATACATGTACAAGATCAAAGTGCTCCTGGGAAGGAACATATGATAGCTGGTGAAAAATAGATGTTCGCCGAGAATAGATAATTTACTGGAAAGAAAATCTAACATCATCGGTGATGCCATATCAGTATTGTTTGGTTGTCGTAAAAGCTTCATAATATTGAATCGAAGAAATGACTTAAAGGAGAGTTATCGGGAATGAAGGGAGATACAGATAACAGGCGAAATAAGTTACCGCAACAGTGATTATATTCAACCAGTGAGGCGAGATAAGTATTGGTGGAAATAAGAGGAACCAAATATATTCTGATGTGAAGAGTAGTCTTTGGGATCCGATCAGACACAGAGAGGTAAGTATTGTAATATATATTTAAATGAAGTTTATACTCGCTTGTGTGTATTAAAGGTAAGAATAATACAATACTAATTCACATCTCAGTTAACGATATAAATATATTTAATATATATTCAGGAATGTTGGGATTCACTTACGAATATATCTAAATATGTTGTGATGGCTAAATGTAAATGACAAGTATATATATATGCATTGGGATGATTGACAAATAGGTTACCTGCAACGTAATTTAGCACATTATTATGTATGAATATAATTGAATATCTATTAGGATGGATAAGTATATTGAAGTTAGAAGGATATGGTTAACAATTGATAAAAGTATATTCAGATGTATATATATATATATATATTAGATTCATGGAAACATCATAAGTGGTGGGCACCTATATATATATATATATACAACTAACCAATAATGATGCTTGCAGCAATTATTGAGCCTTATAGGTAATAACGACTCTATTCGTTCGCTACAATGATAAATGTTGTAACCAAATTTCGTCTATAAATCTTGAAAGATGTAGTACATAGGAAATATATTATAGAAGAATCATTCATAATGAGTAATAGGGATGTTTAATGTCTAATTTATTGATCTCTATTAAATGTTCTAATATCTCTTTGAGAAATACTTTGTATGCAAGATTCGGGTTTAAGTGTTTCCGTCAAAAAGGGGACATTACATATGAACTATTCAAACTTTAAGAATGATTCTTTTACTTCGTCCCTTTTTTCGAAGATTCCTACCTTGATAGGAATTGTCCACTTTATTGGAGGCTCCTACTCCACTAGGAACTATTCAAATCTTCAAAATGCTTGAAATCGTGTTGGAGCTTTTCAAAGTAACAAGAAATTTTGGACTTAGTGAGTGTTCCTAAAAACCCCAGATCTCTGACTTTCTTCTTGGTTCAAGACAAATTTTTGAATTCTTCAAAACATAGTTTTACTCAAATTTCCACCAAATTGAATCTAAAGATACCCATTTGGCTCTTCTGCAAAATGCAGCTATCAAATTGACCAAATTCAACTTGAAAATGCCTCTTGAAACAAATCACCAAAACTTGCACAGACTTGTGCAATCAATAAGCCTATCTCCCTTGTCTTAGGATTGTAGTGGTTGATGTGCAATGGACAACAAGTTCTTAACTTTGAATTGAGATCGAAAAGGAAACCGTGTCAATAATATTGATTTTTTTGCCATTATATGTTATAGACTTAACAATTTTGTGATTGCAAAAATCAGCTAAAATTGTTGTTTTCAATGATAAAAAACTACCATTTTGGGACTAAAAAACCACTTTGAGAGGAGTTTGAAATCTTAGGTATTGTTTTACCTAATTTTATCATGAAAACCCTAATATTTTGCTAGCTAAAATGGCTGAAAATTTCTTTCAAATCTTACAAAGTGAACCCTAACAACATGTGACTATCATACATCATAAAGGAGCTTGAAAATATGTTTCGTGGACCAAAATCTCTCATTTAGTGCTGAGACTGGTGTGGAGGACCACAAGAACAATAGAATATTTTTTAATTTTTTGGTCGCTTTTTAAAAAATTGAGTGTAACTGCAAGGAGCCATCAAGGGATGTCATTGATGTCCCCAACTGTCTTGGAGATGATTAGAGTTGTGTTTCTAGGACATTAGGGCAAATAAAAATTGATTAGGGATGGTAGGGGGATGTTTTTGAGGCATCCCCGTGTTCTAGGAACATCCTTGGTGTGGAGATGTGTCAAAAACTACCGTTGAACATGTCCCTAGGGAACATAGATGTAAACTAAGTTAAGTGAGGACAAATAATGTTATTTGTGTATTATAATATAACTTTCATAGTGCATCACAAAACATAGAGGTTAAATGCTTCAATTACATACACAGGAATCAAACTAACATAAAAAAACAGCCTGTAAAACGCACACAGATCAGAAATGAAAGAGTGGATGATACAATAATAACTAAATGGAAGTATAAAAGATGCAAATTACCAAAACATATATTTACAGAAATCACAACATTTCATGCAAAAGTTGTTGGAGTTACTAATGACAGAGTAGGCCTTCAGTATCCATGCATTGATGAGGTTAGAGACGCACATGGGCATAAGGTTCAATGTTCATTTACTTTGTTCAAGTGTTTCCTTGTAGTTAACTTTTAGCTCAGCAACCTTTGCTTTCCACAAACCTACTGAACTAACAGATCTGGTTTCTCGCTCAATTCCAGAAAGAGAAACTAATTCTCTAACCCTATCATGTCTGTACTTCAATAAAAGTGTCACCTGATGCATAAAATTATCCTGCCACTGGATGTTCATTCCAAGGTAGTTGTAAGAGTAGCTGGAATGCCTTATAGGTAATTCTGCAACAGTATGCCAGCCAACAAAACACAGAAGATAACTTTGCTTGCAACCATCATTAGCCTCCAAAGTAGGCTTTGGAGTATTTGTGCCCTCTCTTGTCTCTTTTAACCATTCACAGGAACATAAACATAAGAAAGCTTTTGCTTGCTTCTTAACATCGAGCACATGTTGTTGCATAAGAAAATTGAATTAATATACACAAAATTGAATCTTAATTTTACTCCACTGATAATATCATGGACATCTCAACCTGCGAAAGCAGCAAAAACTTAAGAAATTTCAGAGTATACCAATGGATACTGCCTTGATTAACTTAATGTTTGGAAGCAAATATAACAGCGACAAATTTTACAGACTAAGCAAGCCACCTAATAAAGTTGACATCATCCAAGTTTTAGTTGCAAGAATCCAAGTGAACAAACTGAGTTACAGAAGCAGGAAATAGATAACTAAAACGTAAGTTTTCTTGTATATATGAAAAAAAATTACTAAAAGCTCTCTACTCAAATCAGAATTACCCAATATTACACAATTAAAATGGCTTTGAAAGAAACATATACAGAGTTTATTTGCCACATACCAAATTAGATATAGCATGAATCCAGGTGGATTCTGCAAGTGTACAAGATCCTTATAGAATAGTGTCGGTTTAATCACAGAAGAAAAGGTTTACAAATAACACGAATGCAGGTGCACACTAGAATTTGTTCTGTGAACTATTCTGGTTTCTGTTTGTGATGAAAAAAGGTAGGAAAAAGATCATTGTACGGACTTACAAATAGATTTGACATAGAATACTGTTAGCCATTCAATTTACAAAAAAGTAGTATTTGCAGTTGGTCTTTAGTGTAAAATTCATTGATTCCAAACACAATCCTAGATCTAGATGAATGAAAACAAGTTACACAAGCTACATGCAAACAAAATCTTATGTCGAATACAAATATGAACTATATTCCAATATTGAGGATATGAAAAAAATATGATAAAGAAGATTATTTACTTTGTTTATGAACTGGTTTTGTTGTTCCATAGCTGTTGCAAGCTTGTATTTTATTTGTCTTATGGGAGGGCCCCTTTAACAGAAACCCATAAATTATCTATCAACAAAAAAATGATAAAAAAGATTGTATATAAATATATAGGCCATTTGGATGCATGAATGAAGGAGATGACATATCCAAGAGTTCATAAGTAATCACTCTCAATCAAGAGGTGAGTTAACTTTGTCTAACAAATAGGCCAAGAGTGTAACAGTAAATTGGTGGATCAGTTAACTCAATTTGACCGAGGCAAAAATGACCTTGAATCAATAGATGTGGCATCTAACTACCATAAAGCAAGAATAGATGAGGTAGTCGTGGCATTTCTTTATCTCAAATCAAGCCCCATAAGTGCAACTTAGAAGGAATGTAAAATGGGTCCAAACAAAATAAGCCATGTTAGGTATCTATGTACAAATGATAATCCAACCCGCCAAACTTGAAAAAAAGAGAATGAAGAACCCCCCAAAGAGAGAGACTATATATCCCTCTCCAAATGTGAAGCCTCATGTGTTGATAGTGTGTCATGCCCCCGAAATTGTAAAACACTGAAATAAAAGTAAGGAAAAAATAAATAACTAAATACATATTAGTAACTTAATGTTATTATAATTATAATTATCAAAGATAACATTATAATTATAGATATAATATTGACAATTAAAATATCATTGTAATAATCATTATAATATATAAATACAAAATATATATAAAAGAGAAAGAGAAACTAATATATTATAATAATAATAATAATATATATATTATATATATATTAAAGAAATCAACTACAGCAATTAACATAAGAAAGCAGCGATCCATTCACTAAATCATATAATAATTATTATTATTCAAAGACAGCAATGAATATATTCCATATGTTCCAAAGAGGCACCGATTGGAATTTTAAAAGAGTTAAGACCATTCAAATGCAGCGCCTTTTTAAGAAACAATTATATTTATTAAAAAAGACCACAGATCATTCACGAATTAAGGGGAGGAGAAATGACTATAAAAGGTAGCGATTCCTTATGGAAGGTGGCAATTAAATTAAGAAACAAAAAAAGAGTTAAAAGCAGCGATCAGTATGAGGAATAGTTAATAAGAGGGGTGTCTTCTCTAATACCTCTTTTAGGAGATACACCTCTTCATGTAGAGGTATAAGAATATGAAAAGACATGTTAGAGGGAGATTTGGTAGAGGGTTATAGGAGATTGAATGGAAAAAAGGATAGGAAAATTTGGAATATACTTCTGTATGCAGCAGTAGAAATATAATATGGAGATCTGAGGGAGATAAAAGAAAGAAAGGAGGGATGAATAGAAATAAACTAATAATCTGAGCAAGAACAGAAGATTGGAAGAAAAAGAGCAGATCAAATGTGAAGAAGTCCATTCATACAGATTTACAGTTCATCATAGAGGTTGTCTCAAATCAGTCAAGGTTGGTGCAGATTGAAGATGAAGGCAGATTCAGAAACCATAAGAGGCTATTGGGGTTGATTGTCAGTTCAGAAATACATCAATGAGAGTAAGTAAATATGATTGCATATGAATACATAAATATATACATATAAAAGTTCATGTAATATGATTATTAAATCAAGGTCAAATACATATGGAATATATATATATATATTATATATGATTATGTAATAATGTTGCTTGCAGCAATTATTAAGTTTTAAAAGTATGATATTTTAAATAAGTAGGGATAGTAGACACTTATATACTTGATCTCCTAAGTGTGAAGGACCGGATCGAAGGAAGAAAGGAAAGCTCCAACAGCAGCAGCCAAACAGAGGTAAGTTGCATATAATGTTTGGTAAACATATTGCAATCTGTGGATAGGCAGTCTGTATATTTAATTATTATGTATACAGTAAAGAATCCAATATCTATTGAAAGTAATAGGTTGTGTATATATATATATATATAAAATTCTGAGTTATCATTTACTACTAATAATAAATACTAGATCTGTGTCAATAATATGCAAGAAACAGAATAATAATAGGCTGTGCGTCTATATGGTTCTGACTAATCATTTGCTGCTGAAAATAATATATAGATCTGTGTTGCATACAAGAAACATAATATAATACTCATCTTATATCATTGATTTGATAGTCCAGATCAGAATTTGTGTACTTATACAATGGAATAATATTCATATTATGTCATTCATTTAATAGTATGTAAAATTTCCTTATCAACCACCATTTCATTTTCAACCCCATGTCCGTCTGTAGGTTGAAGATCATGATCTGCTAACTTATCACATTTTAAACCAAACTCATCATAGAGACTTTTGGTCACTTCACCAAGTCTCTCATTTTTGCTTCGTGATGAGGTTCGTCTAGAAAGGGAATCCTCATACCGCTGCAAACTATGAGTTAATCTTCGTTGTGAAAGCATAAGTTTTCGCTGAATATTGTTTAAGGTGCTCTCAACACTTAGCTGCTCACATTTTTTTGATTTGTGTCTTTCCCTGTTATAATCCATCTGATGCTCCATATATTGTTCGAAGTTTAGACGCTCTTTGATCTTATCTGGTAGTGCTTTGTACTCCTCATAAGCGTCCATTATCTCATCAGCAAATTTAGAAGCCATGACAACCATTTTGCTGTCCAAGCTTGCCAATCTGATCAAAAAGAACTCTGATTTTCTGTCTCAAGAATTTCGTCAGACATGTTTCTGTGCAAATTCTTAACTAATGTTCCAGCTTCCTTTCTGTTTGGTAATTAAACAAATATACTGCTAAATGATTTGAATTGACACAAGGATGCAATGCAATCACTTTCAAACACCCTCTCAATGAAAGATATGACTGAAACTTATTCAATATTCTAAGATGACTAGAAATGTAAGAGATAATTATCAACACCAAAGAGCATTTTGCCAAACTGTTTGCAACTACAGTCAGCTGTATCACAGCTACCAGCACTATAAGTGATGCAGATATGATAAAAAAGTCAGTTGCAAGTATGCTGTGTAAGACAACAATACAATATACTCTCCAAATACAATATTTTTAACTAGAATCAGCGATGACAATAATCTCAATCCAATGGCAATACTTTAGTCTGTCCTTTCCAATTTGAGTGCCTTAGAGACAGCAATGTCTCCCTTATAATTATTCTGAAGTTTATTACACCCTAAATTCTGAGAAGTTTCTTTTTGCTCATAAAATTTATTTCCCACACAGGATGGCAAGAAACCGCTCTGATACCACTGTAGAAACCCTTGTTTCCCCTGACTTCTGATACTGTGACTGTTTTGATTGTCTTTGCGTATTTTGGTTTTTTTTTAAATTTTTTTGTGCATAAATGATATAGTGCGATTTGCAAGAATTTGATATAAAATTCAAATAAAATCATACAACTCTGGAAATGATAGGATTTATTGAAAATGCAGATGCCAGACTATTTATTTAACTTCTGGAATGATTACAAATGAGATCGAATAACATGCAAGTAAAAAGGCAACGATATTTTGACGAAAACCTGATTATTGCAGCAATCTTAAAGAATGCATAAATGGTACGGCTTCAATATAAAGCTACTTCTCCCTCGATGCGATTCTCGAAATGAATCTAGATGTTTTAGGTAGGATGAAGAAATCAAATAGCTAGCAGGCGGTTGATCTAGACTGAAGAAGTACGGCCTCTTGAGATGGTACGGCCTGCAATAAGAGTTGTACGGCTTTGAGACAGCAGCAAGCAAACAAATAAATGTACGGCCTCTCTTGATATCTCCAGATCTCAATGAAATAGTCGCCTCAACTGAAGAAACCCTACTGAATGAATCTCGTACTGTAAACTCTGAAAATCAATACTCTGTGAATGTTCTGTGGTCTCTTCTGAATGAAGAAATCTCTCTGAAAGCAATAGATCAGCTGGTATTTCACAGCCTCGAGCCCGGCAACGAAGATGAAACAGTTCTCAATGCGTAGACAACTGAAACCCTTGGCTCCGTTCTCTGGAAGAATACTTGATCAAAAATCGATTTCATAACATAATGAACTTTCTTCACAATGAAAAATACTTATATTCTCAAGAGGGTCGATTTTTTCTCCAAAAAGCATCATTTAAATAAAATTGAATTTTATCTTTTAATATTTCCAAAGTCTCGAACGCACTTTTAATTATAAATTATAATTAAAAAGTGGCCCCCTTCAATGTTGGTCGAACCCCTTCAAGAAATCACCTAAGTTATAATATTAAATAATATTATAACTTTATATTATAAGCTTCAAATAATTAATATCTAATTTGACAATTAAAATATTAATATCTCCCTCAAAATACGTCCGATTCACGAACCGTCTGAAGCTGGTGAATAAGTGATTGAATTTGCACACGACCAAATCATACTGCTAAAAATAGCATGGGTGCTCCGCTGAATGACCTTACTAAAAATAGCAAGTCAGGCAAATGATGTCTGAATGACCCCGAACGAAAGCCAACTGGTAAATTCTGACAATCCGAAGCCAAGCCAAGCTCTAACAAGACCCTCTAACCAGACATATTAGCCTACAAGGGCTAAGAATAGGCTAAATCCACCGAACTCTGATGCTCGCAAAAAATGGGAACATTACAAGATGGAACGGCTGAATGAAGTAATGCAATCTCCCACCTCAAAAACAGTGCAAAAGCTCTAGAAACCCTAGGCGCCACCCCTAGAAGGAAGATTGACCAAAAAGGCAAGGCGTATTAGCTTGCAGGAAAAGTACGACCCTTGCTGCGGTATAAGTATAGCCCAAACCAGCATTCAATGAAATCCGTACGGCCTAGAGATGAGTGCCAGAGGATGAAAATGAATAGCCATTGTAGTCGAATACCCTTTTGAAGAACGATTCAAACCCTTGATGAAATACTTCACAATAAGCTCTGTAATGACTTCTGAATGAAGCCACTCAACTGACAAGCTTCAACTAGTATCTCATCGTCTCAGTATGTCTAATTCTGAAGAGGGAACGTTCTCCAAAATCCAATGTTTGCAGAAACCCTTGTTTCACAAACCCCAATGCTCTCAAAGAGAAATAAAGACAAATTAGAATAATTCATAATGAAGTTCGATTTGCCTTGAGGTGAAATATAAGCTCTTTTCAAAAGTTCGACCCAAGAAAGCAACTTAAGAAGCATTTAAAATATTATAAAATTCACCCTTTGAACTTAGGAGAAATTATTAAAATATGGCGTCCCTTTTTATTAAATGATTATTCAATAAATGAATCATCAGTAATCGCCCTTTTAATATAAAGTATTAAAATTCCATTGATATTTTAATATTTAATTAATTGACTTTATAATATAAAGTCACAACTTAAATATTTCTCCCAATATCATTAAATGCTTTGATATTCACTATCTGCTCACCAAACTGTCAAACTGGGTCGAAACTGAGCTGACCAACTGAATTAGGTGCCCTACCAGAAATAGCAACTCCTTGTTGATGTGATTTTGGGCCGCACCGATCAGCGAGCGAAGTTGTCGAGGGCTACTCCATTCTCTCTTGATCCAAAGTATTGGTGTGCTGGGTGCGGGTAATTCATGCGTTCAACTCCAAGGTTCCGAAATACGTGGAACACCCTCAGTTGGTTGATGTGAATTGCTATGTTCTTACGAGGGGACTTACACAATTGTTCAGAATACTTGCAGTAAACAACAGATATATGCTTTGAAGGGGATTTTCGTGTGAATGATTTAGCTTTGAATTGCGGGTTTCCTAAAGCTAACCAAAGTATGCGGAATTGAATGGCTGCAGAGATTTAGAAAATCTAAATTCTAACCTAAATGCAAAGGGTGTTAGGCTCAATTTCGATGAACTTCAACCAAACAATGTCTAGCCTCCTGCTAGATAGCTTCGACAAGGTTAGTGCAATCTTCAAAGGAGAAAAAGGATGTTCAAATCACGATTCAATGATGCAAGTACCATCACAACGATGCATAGCTACACATGAATCTTGATCGAAGTTAAGTATAAAAGTTTTCCAGTTGACCACGCAGGACAAACTTACCATCAGTAAGATTGTTAGTGGTATGGACTCAAGAAGCTCATTTACATCAAACATAAACACCCATAACTAACTATTTGCATGAAAATTAAATCCTACTTGAAGTCAAAGGAAGAAGAAACCTCACAAACTACTCACAACAAAAGTTGAATTCACCATCAATGAAATGCTTTTATTATGATTAGCTTTCGTGACAATCTCTTACAAAAATTCTCAAAGGGAGAATTCCCCTTCTCCTTCAAACAATGCAATGAAAACTATTCTAACTCCAAAAATGTCTACTCTCTATTCTGCTCTGATATCAACTGATTGCTAACTACTAGTGTACAAATGAGGGGACTCCCCTTTATATAGCTGGCCAATCTCAACGGATGGTCCAGATCAAATTACAATGGAGGGCTCAGATCGAGCCACCTCAGCCCTAGACAAGAATAACCCTAAAAACCGCCAGAAGGTGGAGGAGTGGCGTCATTAATGATCCCAAAAATAGCAGATTCCTCCTTGACCACCATGGGCAATTAATGCCCACTATCCTTCTAGAAGATTCTCGTCCATAACCGCGTTCCCATTGCTCTTTTCTCTGACCGCGTAAGCTATGAATCGGGCCAGCACTGAATCAACTTCCTCCTTAGAAATCGATGGAGTAAGATTGAGCTGATATTCAAGGATACCCACCATCTGCTCCCATCGATCACAAGACTTTCTCCAAGTCTCAATAGAGTCCTGTGTGCTTTGAATAATTGTTGAAAACGTGGAGATGTTTTCAAAGTCAAGTTGGGAAAACGTCCTCATCTCAGAGAAGAAAGGCTGCAACCTTGCCTTCAATCCTTCCACCTCTACCTCCTCATGAGTTAGCCTCCTGGCGAACAATGCATCCAATGTGTTGAGGATGCCCTCGTGAATATTTCTCATCGCCTTCTTGATTTTGGAAGATTCTGTAGCTGCCATGTCAAAGAAGCCCTTCCCAGTGAATGCAGCCGAATGCCATCCAAGGAAATCATACCTGTCTCTAGCTTGGATCACTCCTTCATTTATCAAAGTTTGTGTAGGCACACGCATCAGAATAGCAAGGCGAGGAATAGTCTTGTCCTGGAAAATATGGGTGTCACCCCAAGCTTGCTCAACACCATCTAAGCGTGAAAGGATACTAGATGCACTCCGAAAAGAGGAGACAAGGTCAGCCATGAATTTCTCTGCCTCACTGCGAACACTGCTTATCCATTTATCTCCCTCTCGGACAACCCTCTTCACTTCTTCAAGCCCACTGATTGGTTCTCGTGGCAACTCCGATGGAAGCTCTACTGTTGGGTTCTCCTGAGCACCCGGATGTGCTAGATGTTGCACATATTCAACCAATGCCTTGTGCTCTTTCTTCAATCTCGTATACTTTCCCTCCTTTTTCACTAGCCTGTCCCTCAACGCCTGGAATGAGCTTTCGGCTTCCTCAACCACTTGCACTCCAGAAGGACGTCCCAAATCAATTGTGGTGACGGTGTAATTCTCTGGCATTGCGTCACTCAAATCATGATCCTCCCTTGGAACGGCAATATGGAGGGTGCGTGAACCAGCCTGATTAGTCTCCATTTTCGAATACTTTCTTGCCCTCTTCCTTTTTGGGGACTTACTTGTTCTGTTTAGAAGCTCCTCCATCTCAATTGCTAGATTAGCATCATCATCCTGATCCCTCCTTATTGCGTGTGATAGCCAATTACGCTGAACGTCGTAAACAATAAGGGGCTGCTCCTCAGTTGCCTCCACTTCACGAACCTCCTCTCGAGCAGTATTCTGTTGAGGCTCAATTATCTCAATGTGTTGATCACTCTCCTCATGAGCTCCAACCCTTGACTCTATGACGTCTTCCTCCTCGAAAGCACAATCAAAGTGGGTATCTGTTTCTGTCTCTTCCCCTTCATCTGGCTGATTGGCACCTTCAGGGACATTAGCACTCTGAGTATCCAACTCTCTCGGCATTGGTTGGTTAACCTCTCCAATCTCTGGCTCTTCATTCCTTCGAACCCTCTGATCTGCAAACAGCGAGACTTCGCGCACGCTGGAGGAATGGCTCACCAACTGAGTAGATGATGTATCCTCCGATCCTTGAGGTTCCGGCTGAATAGGTTCTTCCGGCTGTGGTGGCTCCACAACTTGGGCAGTTTGTTTCTTCCTCTTTGCCAACACCAGTGGCCTTCTATCACCCATGAGGTCGTATGTGAGGGCAACTGACCTTCTTCTCAATCTGCGAACGTGCTCCTCTACCCAAGTCCTTGTAAAAGTCAAGACGGGAATAGACAAGGTGTCTAAGTCCGCAATCTCCGGTTCAACCCAATCTAGTGGTGGGATCGGAGTGTCCTTTATTGATTCATAATTTGGGTGAACAAGCCTAGTATCTTCTTCGACTTGATTCGGCACTGGGACCACTTCACATTCTCTAATTAATTTGAGAGGCAACCTCAAAAACATCCTTTTTCTAATTTCGGCTTCATCTCCAGCGTTTGCCCAAAAATCTTCCAAGTGAGCTTTGTGCCTGTATTCCTCACCTTGCACTGTTCCAATCTTTCCCCGAGGATCAAAATCCTGCCGGCTGGTATGAAGAGTCAACTGATAGAACCGCAACTCATCCTCTGCCTCCTTGGCTGCCTGCAAGGAAGGGCACTCCTCGAGTGAGTTTCCCAAAACAATGGGAAAGTGTAAACCTCCCTTCCTCTTTCTCCTTATGATTTTGTCGTAGGCTACCAGTTGCCTAGACAGCTCAAGCATTATCATTCTGTTCGTGGGGTACCTCGGTAGTCGGTAGGCGTATGAACTGTACCCCGGCAGCCTTAAATAGGTGAACTTTGGGAATTGGACGAACCAAAACCCATACTCTTCTATCAACATTTGCGCCTCTTCAGATATCCTCTGTTCCAGTCTCCGTTGAAGGGTCCTCGTGATGTACATGGTGAAAGCGTCATTCACCCTCTTGAAGTCAGCGGTGCGTGTGAGATGTAATTGCCTACAAGATTCATGAATCTTGAACTGGTTAAAACCGCACCCAATCGGCTCTTGGTATGCCAACCCTCTGTACTTAGTCATCCGAGCAAGCATGTAGATGACATACGAACTCATGTAGAATGTTTTTGTTCTCCTTATATTCTGAAACTGCTCATCAATGTTGTCGCTGATCATCTGAGCCCAATTTACTTCCACCTTCCCTTCGAGCACCATGCTGATGTAAAAGAACATCCATGGTTCGAACACATATGACTGTGGGCTGCCGTTCACCCGACTGAGCAACATGATTATATCACAGTATTCCTGCTTCAGCTCCTCTGAAATTATTTGCTTTGGCAGCCTAGCGGCAGGAGGCTTTGGCTTTCTCATCCAGGTGGTGTTGATTCTCTTCATGCATTTCTCGAAAGATGTGGCATACATCTTATCAGCTTTTGCCTTGGACTTGTATAACATTCTATCTGTGGGTAGAATCCCGAATGCCTCACCAATTGCATCAGGTGCGAGGTTGGCCAACAACACGCCATCCGGAGAAACAATTGTCCGATGGTCTGAATTGTAGAAGTTTGCACACTCCATAATCAGCTCTGGACATCGAACTGCTGGTTGGAACCCGGCTGCCGCATATAAACCGCTCCTCAGAATGTTCCGTGACACTTCCGTCGGAGGATTGCCACCTTGCCCATATATCCTTCGCATGAAGGCCTCGAGGTTGTAAGACCCAAGGTTGGTATCAGTCACATTCCCGAACTTTGACACGATCTTAGACTCTGGAATGAAAGACTTCTTCAAGCTTTTGATGATCGCCTACCTGGAGGCGTTTTCTTTGATAGCTTCATTATTTCCAGCCTTAGCTCCAGCTTTGCTTGTTCCAGCAACATTAGCTTTTCGTCCCTCAGCCATCTGCAAAACGAGAAGCAAACATTACACTTCAAACTTTTAAAATAAAAACTATGAGAGATGGCTGGCGAATGGAGTTGGCTGCAAAAATTAATAGCTTCAGCAGTAAACTTCGACTTCAAACCTCAATAACTTTAAACTTCGAAATATAAAATTTTGAACTTCAACAATTTTGCAGCCAAAATAATTTTCAGCTTTTCAGAAGAAATTAACTCCAGCAATCCCAACTTCGAAAAAATGCTTCAAGTTTCGGCAACTTTCAACAATTTTAAATCAACAACTTCGAAAGTTATAAATCAGCAACTTCGAAAGTTTTAAATCAGCAAGTTTCAACAATTTCAAATCAGCACTTCGAAAGTTATAAATCAGCAACTTCGAAAGTTTCAACAGTCTCTACTTCTGATTTGATTCTAAACATTTAGCAACTTCAGAAAATTTAAATCTCAGCAACTTTCAAACTCAAGCAATTTCGACTTCCAGCATTCAGAGAAATAATCAAACAATTTCAGCCTTTCAACTTTCAACAACGAAAAACACTTCAACTTTCAGCAACTTTGAAAATATTAAATCTC
>VDFB02110385.1:0-28884 GCA_007258455.2 Sequoia sempervirens
TACCCATGCCAACTTTGGTTGACGAAGGAGTGATTCAGGTTGGGGATAGATATGATTTTCTAGGGTGGTATTCTGCTGCATTCATTGGCAAAGGCTTCTTCGATACAGCAAGGACAGAGTCAGCTAAGATCAGGAAGGCAATGGAAAACATTCACGAAAGCATCTTCAACACATTGGAGGCATTGTTCGCCAAGAGACTAACTCCTGAGGAGATAGAAGTAGATGGATTGAAAGGGAGGTTGTAGCCTTTCTTCCCCGAGATGAGGGTGTTTGCTCAACTAGACTTTGAAAATATCTCCACATTCTCAGCTATTATTCAGAGCACACAGGAGTCTATTGAGAGTTGGAGAAAGTCTTGTGACCGACAGGAGCAGACGATTGCCATTCTCGAATATCAACTCAACCTTACTCCATCGATTTCAGAACAGGAAGTTAATGCAGTGCTGGCTCGGTTTGTAGCTTATGCAGTCAGAGAAAAGAACAGTGGAAACAGGGTCCTGGATGAGAATCTTTTGGAAGGATAGTAGGCATTAATTGCCCATAGTGGTCAAAGGAGGAATCTGCCATCTTTGTGCTCATTAATTACGCCACTCCACCTTTTGGCGGTTTTTAGGGCAGAATCTTGTCTAGGGTTTATGTGGCTCGATCCGAGCCGTCCATTGTAATTTGATCTGGAGCGTCCATTGAGATTGGCCAGCTATATAAAGGGGAGTCCTCTCATTTGTACAAGATTATTAGAGATTAGATCAGACTAGAGAGTAGACATTTTGCTAGAGCATAGAGAGAGTTAGAGTTAGAATAGTTTCATTGCATTGTTTGAAGAAGAAGGAGAATTCTCCCTTTGAGAATTTTGTAAGGAATTGTTACGAAGGCTATCATAATAAAAGAGTTTCATTGATTGGTGAATCTGTCTTTCGTTATGAGCAGATAGTGAGGTTTCTTCACCCTTCGACTTCAAAGTAAGATTTAAGTTAGAGTAATTTTCATGCAAGTAGTTAACTGTGGATTTGTGGTGTTTGATTGAAGTAGCTTCGTTTGATCCATACCACTAGCAACTTGTTGACGGCAAGTTCGCCTTGCGTGGTCGACTGGAAATCATATTAAAACTTAACTTCGATTATGATTCATATACTTGTATGCGTCGTTCTGATGATATATGTATGCTGAATTATAATTTGAATACCTTCTGCTATTCCCTTGAAGATTGCACCAATTTTGCTGAAGCTGTCCAACGTGAGGCAAGGTAGAATCCGGTTGAAGTCTGCTGAAGTCGAGCTACACATATCTTGCATTTAGACTAGGTCATAAATTTTTTAATCTTTGCAGCCATTCAATTTAGTTCATTTTTGGTTAGTTTTAGGAAAATTCATACCTCAACGTCAAATCATTCGCACGAAAATCCCCTTCAAATCATTAAACTGCTGTTAGCTGCAACATCCTGAACAATTGTGTAAGTCCCCTCGTGTACATAGAAAATCACAACGAACCTACTGAGGGTATTCCAAAGCATTTCGGAACCTTGGAGTTGAACGTGCGATCTTTCTTGCAATCTTAGCGCACGGGATTCTTTGATCAAGAGAGAATGGATTAGCCTTCGGATTACTTTGTTCTGCTGATTGGTGCGGTCATAAAAATCACATCAATAGGTCGTCTGTATCAACTCGAAAGAAGTACAATGCTGAAAGTAAACTCAACGCCTAGAATGTGCTTTCCAACCCAAGGTGGGAATGGAGCTACCATAAGGCGGAGATACTAAGAAAGGAAATTACAAAGCAAATGATAATGCTGAAAGTAACTCAACGCCTAGAATGTGCTTTCCATCCCAAGGTGGAGATGGAGCTACCATAAGGCGAAGATACTAAGAAAGGAAATTACAAAGCAAGTACAGAATGTAAAATAGGGGGCAAGCCAGACTCTTCCACTTATTCAGTGGGTATTACAATGAGCAAGAAGAGATAGATTAGAAAATGCTGGCAGTACTACTGCTCAGCTTACAATGTAATAGAGAGTGTCTGCCAAGAACATAAGATTAGAAGCTCTCCAATGCTGCAATAATGAATAAGATCTCTCCAAAGCTTAATAGTAACTCCTAGACTCAAACCCCACTCAAATGATGAACTCCTACAATCTAATATGACAGAAATATGACTGAAAATGCAAAAACAGCAACACTGTAACTCACTAAGGTGCTCATAACTCTCTCTAGACTAGTCCAAATGACATGAAATCTGATGCAAATGAACACTAGGAGGATGGCGACTAGATTCTAATCAGAAAATGTCTCTAAAACCTTGTAATTTTTTTTTCTAAACATTTGCCAAGCATAACAAAATGGTACGGCCTCTACAAATGTTCTACCAACAAGATAAAATCAGATTCTTCATTATAAATCATCAAACTTTGCACAAATGGGCGCCTAGGGCATAGAAATGGTTTTAGCCAATACCCAGAATGAATATATTTTTATTTTTTGACTTATGAGCAAAAACAACATTCAGCAACTTGAAGTCAGCAACACAAAAACTTCACTAACATGCTCAAACTGGACTACAAATGCATAATAACTTCTACAATGCAATTTCTCACTACAAAAGCTCACTCAATAACAAACTAACTCTTCACTAGTTGCTATCTTTCAAGCTAGAAGTCGAGCCAAGGCTAGGAGGCATTCATTCCTCGAAGCAATCCAAATACCATTCCGGCAGCATAACTTTACTGAAGACATAAGATCTCCAACTAAAGAGCAGAGGCTTCCTTTTATAAGCTTGAGAGGAATCTTCTAGAAACATCAAGAAGATGTCCTAATTTTCAAATTTGAATTAATCTCTTTTCCCTCCATGGATGGCATCCCTTTTCCTCAAAGCAATATTTGACTTTTATTAATTTAAAAAATCATCTTTTCTCTTAAGTTGGCGTCCCTTTTCCAAGCTTGATTTTTTGACCTTAGAAAAATATAACATTACCTCCTGCTGAGGTGTCCACCCTTCAAGTACCTTTTTTTTAAAAACAACTTAAAGTTGTTATGTTAGGCCAAGGGGTCATAATATTAAAATATAACTTTAGCCACTCAAATAATTAACTATTCATCAACAATTTCACCACAAAGCCCAAAATCCAAATTACTCCGTTGAACTGCTGGAAGAGGAAAGTCTGCTGAATTGATGCCAACTGGACTACTGCCAAAAATAGAATTTACTAAAAATAGTAAATTTAGAAAGTTGCTCGGATCAAAGTGCATGCGATACCATTGCGAAGCTTTCTGAAAATCCAGAAAGAATCCAAAATCCAAAATACCAAACTCCAAGATGTAGCTGTCATAACTTACTAAAAATAGTAAGTCCTAAAAGGTTGTCCGACGCAATTGCATGTCATACCTCTACGAAGCTCTTTGCAAACCTAGAAGGAATCCAGAATCCAAACAGCCAAACTCCAATGTGCAAACCCCTAAATCTTCAAACGAACCCACCAAGCAACCGAAAACCCTAATTCTGCCTCTGACTAGCCGACAACACACCGAGGATAGGCCATCAATCACTGAAAAGTGTAGAACTAAAAATGGGGACATTACATACCTTGCCCAATTTGAGATTTAGGTAATCAAAAAGTGGAAAGGAAATTGTTGTGCTTTCATTTACTTTGAGGCTAACGTATTTTTTCAAAGAAAAAATTGAGAGTGGTAATTACATGTGACGAAACCATCCTTGGCATGCTCTCAACTTATTACCACTTTTTGATGGCTTAAAAAGAATTAAAATTGGCTAGAATAGCCCAAGCATGTGCCCTCTATATGTCTGCCACCTTGGACAAAGATTACTAATAGTTCTACCACACTAAAAGTGTACCAATGTTATGTTTGAATG
Source organism: Sequoia sempervirens (assembly GCA_007258455.2). NCBI lineage: Eukaryota > Viridiplantae > Streptophyta > Pinopsida > Cupressales > Cupressaceae > Sequoia > Sequoia sempervirens. The sequence goes on from VDFB02110385.1 coordinate 3,861, forward strand.
TTGGGAAAGATTTTAGGCAAAGAATTCTAACAATATCATCACTTTTTATTTCAATTAAGCACGACATTAAGTCCTCAAGCACATACCACTTAAATTATTGCCATTTTTCAAGTCTGGCAGAGATTTGTAATGGTTTTGCCACACTAGGCACATACTAGGTTGACTTGAGCCACTTTTAGGGTCTTTGGTGGAGAACTTAAGTGGTCCAACCCCTTCAAAAGTGTGCCTAAGTCTATTTTGGTGGGATTGGTGAAAGGTTTGACTACACTTAAGCCAAAAGCAATATTTTGGGTAGAGATTGACAACCATGTCACCACTTTCTATTATTGGTGGAATTTATGAGTGGCTAAACAATCTCTAGTGAGCACCGCAGTTGTGTTTGCCACTTTTGCTTATGCTTTGAGTGGAGATGTTCATTACTAAAGCCCACGTTTATGCTTTGGCAAAGATTTAAGTGGAGCTATCCATCAATGTCATCACTTCTAAGCCTTTGGGAAAGATTTCTCAAGACTTAAACCACTGTGTCAAGTGGAGTCTTCTCCACATGTTCCCAATTTGCCATGACTTGAATAGAAATTCACTAGTACATTGCCAAGATAGATTCTAAAGCTAAATTACTCATATTTCCATATTTTCCCTTTTGTTGATGTCTTTGGCACTATCTCCAACATCATCATTATTCATTGTTGCATTTGTGGCGACCACCATTTTCTCAATTGAAGAATAAATAATGACAAGATGACCTTGCAAACTAACCAAGTAGACCACAAATGACTTGGATTAGCACACAACTGATGATCAATTTGATGGAAAATGAACAGAGGGTAAGCTTATACCTTGAGTTTCGTAGGGGTATAACATAGTGTAATGTCCCCATTTTGGCCATACACTCTTCTTTTGGATTTAGCCTATTTCCGGAAATCCGTAGGCTAAGCTGAAGTATAAAACTAGGGTTTCCTCTTTCAGATACTGCTCAGTTGGCATTCAGAGGATGTTGTGCAGACTTACTATTTATAGCAGTTTGCTATTTTTAGCAAGTCTATCTTTTGGCAATATCTATCTAGCGGCAATTCAATCTTGCGATTCGGTGTTGTTTGGCTTTCACGATGGTTTTGAAGTTAACTTACTATTTTTGGCATTTTACTATTTTTAGTAAGTTCATTTTTGGCAGAAGCATCATCATCAACTTGGTTCAGTTTGGCATTTGTCAGTTTGCTATTTTTAGCAATTCATCAGTTGCAGCTTGGACATTGTATTTGGTTATCTCCTTGGGTGAGTTTAGACTTAGTCAATTTTCATGTCTTGAAGTTGTACTCCACGCCTAGGCTTGATGACTTGAAGTTGTTTTAAAGAAGGGGACATAAAGGGGTCAAGTGAGCATTTAATTATTTAATAAATGCTTTATTGTTGCAATATGAAATGGATGCCTAAAAGGGAAGTTGAATGATATTTTATTATTTCAAAAAAGTAAAAGGCAAAAAGGTGGCGTCCCTTTTGGAAGTTGAAGTGATTCAACTTCTTGGAATTTGAAAGAGTTCTTGTTGCTTCATTTGCCAACTAAAGCTTATATATTCTTCTGTTTGAAGAGCTGATTATCCATGGGCATACTGCTAATGTTATCTTTGTCGAAAATGACAACTTGGTTTTACTTGAGGGATGCTTACCTCTAGTTTCAATCCAATTTAGGTGTTTGAAATACAACACCTAGTTGGTTTTCATTGCTGCTTCTCATCAGACTAGCAGATTGAGCTCAACAGTTGAAGTTTTTAATGATATTTCAGTTTTGAAGTTGCTGATGCAGTCACAGCTGAAAGTGGTTTTTGCATACAGCTTTTGTGTGAATTTAATTTGCTTGTGGGTACTTTTCCAATCCATTCCTACACCCAAGGCGACCATCTTTGGAGAGTTTCAGATTTTAATTTTGAATTGTTGATTTTTACTTGTCAAAATCGCCCCTCATGAAGGCCGTACCATTCTTGCTGCATTGGGATTCGTGTAAGAATTAAATTACAAGTTTTTGTTGCTGTTTCTTCATCTAATGTTGGGCGCCTATCTTCCAGCAGCTCATTGGTTTTCGTTTCACACAAAACGGAGGTATTTTGAGTGAGTTGTGAATATTTCTTTGAATTTCATAGTTGCTGATCAGAATTTCCAGAATTGTTATTTTACATCAGACTTGTTTAAGTTTGAATCTTCAGTCCTTTCTTCATCATTTATTGTTGATGTCTAACATGGAATCATCCAGTATCATGGTACATTGAATCTATTGTAATTTTCATGTAATTTGCAGCTCTTTTTCCATATTGTAAGACTGTAAACAGTAGTACTGTTCCAGTCCTTTATTGCTGCAATTCTTTCTTTAATTTCACATTAGTACCCCTGGATGGTTTACCGCCAGTGTGGATAATTGGATTTGTATTACTCTTGTACCCACTCTCAAGTGGTGAATCCCCACAACTCTGTGGATGCCCGCCGCAGCGGACGAATTGTTTTAATTGTAATCTTTTCCCCCCACTGTTTGGTGGTAGTGTGGAAATGCTCTTCATGGCTGGTTATCCGCCTATTCATTTCTAGTTTCAATTCAACACTCCGTCATATGTTAGCACCTCGCCCTCAGTGGGATCTTGAGTGCACATTCTTGACATTGAGTAGTTTCTTTCAAGTATTTTTCATTTAGCTCCTCCACCATATGACAACACCTATTCCTCATTGGGATTGAGTGTGCATTCTTGGTGTGAGTTCTTTTCAAGTTTGGTTTTCTATTTGGAGCTAACGCTAATCAAGTTGGTTAAGTGTTGGTTATGTTGTGTTACTCCATCGAAAAAATTGGTTAGCATATTTCACATAGGGGTACAACACTACCTAAATTTATCTTCCTTGCCTATCCTCCACAAATAGCAGTTCACATTTCTTGTTTGCATCTATAATGCTTTTGACTTAATTGACACTCAGCAATGCAATCTTGGAATTACCAATATATGTATTCATAATGAAGGCCCCTCTATCCCTAACTATACTATTTACTGCTTTTTCTCATAAAGACCGAATACCTCAAATACATTAAGGATTTACACACATCAAGAGCAACCAAATTAACCTCCAACACACCAATTTAGCTTACATCAATGGTGAATTGGATTTTGGATGCTTACTCTCTTGCTTCTCTACATCTTTATTGCATCCATTACAAGGGGTATGGATGTCCATGATTTTTTGTCTATAATCCAAGCTTCTTCACCAATTTTACAAAACAAATATTGTTTGAGAATTAGAATCAAAGATTGCATCTACTATGGTTTTTTTCCTTGTATTTTGAAATGAAAAATTATAAACATCTCTACGTTCTTTTTGCTTCATTGTTGCCCACGCTTACTACCGTTTACATGGTAGATACCATTTTCACATCAACATTGAAACTACCACTAACCCATTTCCATCAACCATGGATGTTATATGCTCTTTACTGTATATTATTGGGCTGTGATTTTGAATGTAATCTCAACCACATCTTGTTAGTGTTTCTATCAATGTTTCTTCGTAATGGTTTTGGGGTCTTTGCATTTTGAATGGTATTGGCATTCCTTTTTCCCCTACTACTCCATTTCCCTTTGTCTTTCTTATTAATAAAAGTGTTATCCTTTTCACCTTATGTAATGTCCCACCCCAGATGACACATTTTTTTATGATTTTGCCACGTTTGACAATGCAGGCATTTTGTCAAACGGTTCTCTTGCAACTAATTGAGTTATTTCCAGCAGGTGTTTGAATAGGAATTGTTTGCATTAAACTTGTCATGGGAGATACTCCTTATATATCAATGAATCAACAATAGCATTTAACCAATACATCACAAAGAATCATAACAGCAAAATAAGATTGAACATATAATATTCTTGTCCAGGTAAGCATCAGCAATTACATATATCTTATATTCAAAATACACAAGTTTGATTCCCAAGTTTCACAACACAAAATTACATACAAGAAGGATGAACATTTTTCATGCACCTTATGAATTGTTGTGGCAAGTAATGAACACCCTCAACTTATGGTAGGTAGGTATCAATAATAGCAAAATAGACTCCTTCCTAGAGTCCCACACACCACTTCACAGCAAAGTAATAAGCATCAACTTCTAAATTGATACTCATGCCTAGCACAAAGAAGGTCAACTGTGTAATCAAACTAACCTCTGCTTCCTTGAACTCCTGAATTCACCCTTGATGCAAACATTGGTATTAATGACTGAAATGTCTAGCTTCAGATTGCAGAATATTCACGCCTTCCCTCCATATGCAACTGGCAAGCATCAATGATAAGCAATGTTGAAGGAAAGATATCGGGACCATTGCAAATGGTATTGACCATTCAAACAGCACCAAGTAGGCGCCCTATCAATTTATGTTTTGGAATCACAATAGACTCAAGAATGAAATGCCACAATTCCCTAATCCACCCTCACGATCAGCAATAAAGTATATCTGCCACTACTCAAAATCGCCGTCCAAGACTTCCACTAGAATAATCACGCCAACCTCATACAGATAAATGAAGTGTAGATAAATATTAATTCCTTTAGTAACTGTATTCAACTCTGACGTCCATGTCTTTCTTGCAAGTTCTCCATACATTCTTCAAACCCTAAATTGAAGTTTCCTCTGAATACGTTAACACGCAATGCATAACCCCTAAATGGAGCTATCAACATTCAACCTTGGGATGTCTTTCAATCCTACAATTGAAGTTACTCATGAGGTTTTTCGTCCTCACAAAGCTCAAACCTTAGTCCAACCAGCAAACCCCTTCTCAATATTTTCTCCAAACATGAATGGCAAAAAGCACACAAAGTGTTTTTTATACTCCCTCCAATTTCCCACGCCCAAGTTGGCTTTTAATTTATTTTTATTTAATTTGCTTTTATCACCTTATATCTCCCTCAAGTTGGGCGGTCAACTTTATGATATAACATAATCTTTTAAAATCCCCTTATAACGCCTTTATCATAAGTCATTTAAATATATAAATAACGCTTAAAGTTAAAACTTTTAATTTAATTTTCATATCAACGTTATTTAAACTTGAAGCTCTAGACCATAATAACTACGAAGATAAAACCATGGTAGGAATTCGCCAACATTCCCAACATACAATTACTACCAACTGACCAGGTTGATGACCACCCTACGACTTACTAAAAATAGTGTGGACAAAATGCCAAAAGAATGCTCTGAAAGGTACATTGCAAAAACCCTAAAAAACAAAGAGTTGGGAAACACCAATTAAGCACAAATGGTTAACTAACAAGCCACAAACTCCCTCAGAGGGGTCCCCTCACCACCATGTTAGTCTATGTGGACCAAGGTGATAGACTAACCACAACTCTTACTAACTGCCTAGGAAAGGGGACATTACAATCCCCCTCCACAAGATTGCTTGTCCCCAAGCAATCCACAAGTGTAGGAGACATGCTCCCACTAGATGATGCCCTGCAATCCTCATGTAAAGAAAAAAGGAACAGTATTATGATCCAATACGCTAGCCTCACAAGAATCTGCCTCCTCATCACAAGACTTACCAATAGCAATCTCTACATAGCCAATTTAGAGACTAGTGCACAATTTACTTGTGGATGCACTAAATAGTTCCTTTTCATGGAACCCCATCATATCATCATGCTCCCTTTTAATCCTATCCTGTGCATTCATTCCACAAGTGTTATATGAGCTTGTAACAAAGATTGATATTTTCGGATCTTTGATATACCCATTCCCGCTATCAGAAGATGCATAAACTTCATTGTTGGCTGGTCCACTGCGTGTATGCTTGTAGAAACCCCTATTCTTACTGTTTCTGAAACTGCGTGTTTTTTGCTTGTTTTTTGAGTGTTTTGATTTTTTTTGTGTTTTTTTGCATAAAGAGACAAAATACGATTTTGAAAGAATTGCTACAAAAATTCTATAATAAATTCAATAAGTTGAAACTGACAAATTTGAATCTCCAGATCGATAGCAAATAGTTTTATTACACTTTCTCGGTGTTTACAATATTCAAACCCTAACATGCAAATAAAAAGGTAAAGCTGATTGCATTAATTAAAAACCTGATTTGCTGATTACAGGCGCTCCAGAATGAGGATGAAAAGTATGGCCATCATAAATATCAGCTTCTCCCTTCGCCAGAAGAATGGAAACGAAACCAGAGTATTAGGCGCCCTCTTTGATGAAGTCAAAATGCCAAAAGGTGAGGCGTTTTGCCCTAGGCAGCAAGTACGGCCCTGTACTTGATGGTACGGCCCTGCAGCAGCAAAATAGAAGTCCATACAGTTTAGGAATGGATGCCAAATGCATACAAATCAGCCGCTCAAAGATCTTCTCTGTCTCTTAATGATTCTCTGGATTAAACTCTGAAATAGAAATCTCTGAATAAGCTCTGTAATAACTTCTGGATGAAGTTATCTCTCTGTTAAGCAATAAATCAGCTGGTATTTCACAGCCTCTGAACTGCAGACACTAAAGATGGCTCATTCTCCAATGCAGAATGAAAACTGGAACCCTAGGCTCTGTTCTCTGAAGAAGTACTTGGCAAAAAATTCGATTTTCATAACATAATAAAATTTTCTTCACAATGAAAAACCTTATATTCTTCAAGAGGGTCGACTTCTCTCCAAAAAGCATCATTTAAATAAAGTTTGAATTCTTCTTTTAATTTTTCCATAGTTTTGAACACACTTTTAATTATAAATAATAATTGAAAAGTGGCCCCTCCTTCATGTTGGTCAACCCCTTCCTTTAAGTCACTTAAGTTATAATATTTAATTATATTATAACTTTATAATATAAGCTTAAAATTAATTAATATTTATTTTGGCAAATAAATATTAATATTCCTCTCAAAACAGGTCCAAATGACGAACCGTCTGAAGCCAGATGATAAGTGATTGAATCCGCATACGACCAAACCATACTGCTAAAAATAGCAGAGGTGCTCTGCTGAGTGTCTCCACTTACTAAAAATAGTAAGTCAAGCAAATGATGTCCGAACGACCCCGAACGAAAGCCAAACTGAATGATTCTGCCAACTGAAGCCAAGCCAAGCCTCAACCAGACCCTCTATCCACCCTATCAGCCTACGAGGGTCACATAATAGGCTAATCTCAAGAACTGAGAGATGTCAATTGGAAGGGGACATTACAATGCTCAACTATCTCATCCGTAACTATGACATGGGCCTTCAATGGGCTCTTTGACAGGAGTGATACAAGATTCCCATGATGCAAACTATGTGAACAATCAGAAATTTCAGAATCACACCTCTTCTTCTGTTTATACAACTCTGAGTGCTCCTCATGCTTGACCATCACAAGAGGCTCTTCCCTTGAACCACGAGTGCAACTATCACCCTCAGGTGTTATGGCTGCTATAGAAGATTGAATTTCTGTTGTGGATGATGAAGATTGAGCCAAGCTCAATTCCTCATAGAGCTCATCAACCAAAATTTTTGATTCTCTAAGGGCCATCTAAGGGCTCTTCAAAGAATCCTTGGTAAACTTAAGCTCATAGGAAAGCTTATCCAATTCCTCTTATTTCCCTTTCAATGCATCAAAATAGATCTCATCAAGCATGAGAAGGTGATCCCTATCGAAAAGTAGGTGTAGGTAATTTGACTTCATTACCACCAATGCTTCTCCAAGTGCCTGAAATTCTGCAAGGGAAAACTCTCCTTTAAGGTTCTTATGTATCCCTGAAGGCCTCCAACAACATTTTGCCATCAACTTATGAGTGTCATCAAAATGATTTATGGCTGCAATAATCATGTCTTCATTTACCTTCAATTGCCCTACTAAATGATGGGATCCATGAGACCTATCATTTTCATACAAATTTTCTGATTTATAATCAACGCCATTCTTTCCACAATCAGTTTCATCTCTGTCATCCTTCGGGCATAACTCCCAAGAAGTTAGATCAGCATCATGCAATACAAAATCAGATTTGTTTTCAAGATTAATAACAATACCATCAATGCCATCAATGCCATCCCTCATGCATAACTGTGGAGATGAAGCTAGAACAGCACTACGGTCAAAAGTAAATTCATCCCAAACAGGATCCTCATCATACATAGGGGCAATCACACCCAGATCCCAATTGTTATAAGGCTGATTGCTCTATTTCAAAAAAATGTGATTATTGTACTCCTCATGATTGGTTGCCTTTGTGAATAAATCACTCTCCAACACCCTAGTACTGGCACCATGATACTCATTCCTCTCCATATCTTGCAATGTCAACGCAGTCTTATCCAAACCTCTTTGTTCACCACATGCTGAAATTTTTGAATTGCCATCATATGTATGAACAACATCCATCTCAAAGACACCCAAACCACAATTTGGTTCCTTGCCAAGATGAGGTAAGGATGATGAAGCAATTGCTAGGCTCCATTAGAGGAATATCAAATGAACTCATACCTTCTTGTAGCTGATCCAACATTGCTGGTTTGACAATCTCCATGGCGGTATCTTCCTCAATCTTCATGTACTCTTCATTTGCAGCTTCAATAGGTGACTCTTCTTCAATCTTCCAGTCATCTTGAAGTGTCATGTGCTCTTCACTTGTAGCTTCATTTTCTTTAGGGCCTAGAGTCCAATCTTCAAAGCATGTTGACTGATTTTTTTCTTCCTCATGATTACTTATAGGCTGCAAGGCACAAACAAGTACTTCTTCCTTCTCTAACCTTTCTTCAATGATAACTTCTGATTTCTCTTTCTTTGTTCTTCTAATGTAGTTCACCAAGCCAATTGTACCAGGTTTCAATGTTACAACTAAACTCAAGAAATAATCAAAAGAAACCTATTTTCTAAACCCATCAGGCATGCTTTGATACTCTTCAAAGAATTGAATAGCTTCTTGTTCATATCTCCTCTTGACCCAATCTTCAACCCTACTGAAATTCATGGTCATAACTCTAAAATTTTTTGAATCTTCCAACAAGCTGGCAGGAACTTTAGCTCTGATACGACTTAATGTCCCACGCCAGATGTGTAATGTCCCCTTCTCAGTACTAGTTTATTTTGAGACCATTAGCCTATTTCGAAGGCACGTAGGCTAGTCGAAGGTAGAATTAGGGTTTACTTTTGTTTAGGAGGTCTCCTTTTGAGTTTTCAAGAGTTGTTTGTAAGAGTTTGGCAAAAAAAATTTGGGTCTTTTTGGGTTTTGAGAGTGCTTCAAAGGGGTGTGACATGCATTTCCATTAGGGGATATTTTTGGACTTACTATTTTTATTAAGTTACGATGGCTGCCCCGGTTTGTGCTCAAACGATATTTGGAGTCACTATTTTTATTAAGTTCTATTTTGCCGATGCAGTTTGGCAATAGTTCGGCATTCAGTTTCTATTTCTGGCAATGAGGCAATTCTATTTTGGCAATGGCTTCTCCAACGTTCTTGGAGCTCAAAAAGTAAAGTTATAACTTAAGTCACATTACATTTCATTGTTGCTTTTGGACACCATGCCTAGGCGTTGTGACTTGAAGTTGTTTTAAAAGGTGGGTCTCGTTTTGGACACCCAAGTTGGAGATTAAAATGTTTTAAGTTATATTTTATGCCAAGGTAAAGTGGATGCCATAATATACAAGCAATGAGTTTTAATATGTATTATTTTATTCCTCATATTTAGGCATCGCATTCTGAAGGGAAAAGGGATTTGAAATTATGGGATTGAAAACCTATAAGTATGCCTCTCTGCCTCTTCATTTGGTTATCCATTTTCATATCATAATGAAGTGCTACTAAAATTATTTCAAGATCTTGCTTTGAGGTTGGAATACCTCCTAGCTCTTCATCTGTTTCGGGTTTGAAAGACAACTCCTAGTTGATCATTTGGTGCATCTTCATCCAGAGGTTGCAATCTGAGCTTCAATGGTGATGGCTTCATTCTTATTTTCAGTTTGGTGTGGCTTTGATGTCTTCTAAGGCATTTTTTGGTGTGTTCGTTTGCTATTTGGTGGTTTTTTGAAGTGCTTCTACAAACCTAGCTGATCCACATTTATGATCATATCTTCCTGAGGAGTTGGATGATTTTAGTGAGTGATGATTCATTGGAAGCCTTGCAACTGGGCGCCCCTTTCCTCCTGTTTTGATGATTTTTTATCAAGTGTGCGATTTTTGGCTTGAGGTCGACCTCCCTAGAGGGTCGTCCACTTGCAGCATGGTCCTTGGGAAGAATGCTTGAGTATTCGGAGTTGTTTGGTGGAGTTTTGCTTCATGACCTTGGACGCCTAGCCGTTAGGCTTCATTCACATCCAATTTGGGGTCATTTGGACAAGTATGGAGAGAGTTACAAGCGTTTCAAGGTGTCCCAGGCTTGCTGATCAGAAAAATCAGATTGCTGCTCTTTCATATCAAACCTGGTATCTTTGTCTTTATTTCATATTTTCATATCAGACCTAACACTTGGGCTTTACTATTGTTGATTCTCACATGATATACTGTGTTAGATATCATTTTGTAATCACTGATCTGGTAGTACTAATCAGCCTTTAATTTCAGTACTTTGTATTTCACTCCCACTGAAGAAGTGGTTGAGTTTTGCTTTACTCTGTTATTCGCTGAAAAGTGGAAGTGGTTGGCTATGTTGCCAAGGTCTTTGATTCATTTACTTTCTTGTAGCACGCTGAAAAGTGCAAGAGGTTGGCTTGCCGTCTAGTATTTACATTTTCTCAATTGGCTAGCTTGCCGCCAATAGCATTGTACTTCCAACATTTTCAAATTATTATTATCAGATCCCCTTACACCGTATGCTCTCACCTTGCCCACTCTGAGATCTTGGTGATTAGAAAGTGAAAGGTTGCTTCCAATTTGTTATCTTTCATTGAGCTAATGCTAATAGGTGAAGTTTTTGTGCAAAATAAAATTGGGAAAAAACTAAGGGGGATATTTTAGGATGACACAATTTTTTTCAATTTTGCCACATTTGACAATGCAGGCATTTTGCCAAACAGTTCTCTTGCAACTAACTAAGTTATTCCCTACAGGAGTTTAAATAGGAATTGTTTGCATTAAACTTGTCACAGGAGATACTCCTTATATATCAATGAATCAGCAATAGCATTTAACCAATACATCACAAAGAATCATAACAGCAAAATAAGATTGAACATATAATATTCTTGTCCAAGTAAGCATCAGCAATTACATATATTTGATATTCAAAATACATAGGATCGATTCTCAAGTTTCAACATAGAACATTAAATACAAGAAGTATGAATATTTTTCATGCACCTTATGAATTGTTGTGGCCAGCAATGAACACCCTTAATGTATGGCAAGTAGATATCAATAATAGCAAAATTGACCCCTTCCTAGAGCCCCACGCACCACTTGACAGCAAAGTAATAAGCATCAACTAGTGAAACCGATACTCATGCCCGGCACAAACAAGGTCAACTTGTAATCAAACTAACCTCTACTTCCTCGAACTCCTGGATTCAACCTTGATGCAAACATTGGTATTAATGAATGAAACATCTAGCTTCAGATTGTAGAATATTCACGCCTTCCCTCCGTATGCAACTGGCAGGCATCAATGATAAGCGATGCTAAAGGAAAGACATCGGGCCATTTGCAAATGGTATTGACCATTCAAACAGCAACAAGTAGGTGCCCTATCAGATTATGTTTTGGAATGACAATAGACTTAGGAATGAAATGTCCCCGTTTTAGAGGTAATTTGATTTAATTAATTTAATTAATTAAGTTGTCCAAAATAATGATTTTTCATGAGGATGACTAATTAGTTATTTTAATTAAATTAAAAAGTGGTATTAAGTTAATTATTTATAAGGTTATCAAATAAATCAATATTATAAGGTGATCTTATATTTAATTAATTTAATATAGTGACTTGAATTAAAATATATCCTAAAGTCGCTTAATAAAAAAATAAAATAATATTCTAGAAGCTTTTTGAAGAATTGGAGAAAAAGAATAAATAGAGGGGTTGCCTAAGCTTCTAGACATCCAAATTTGAAGAATAACTTGTCAATTTTAGTTGTGGAGCCAAGGGTTTCTGCAGAGTGATTCCTTGTCATTGGGAACATCAACTCCCATTGATAGCATAACTGAGGGAGTGAAATATCTCTTGAAGGGTTGCAGATTTGGAGGTGATACTCCAGTCACTTCATTGTGTCAAAATTAGTGGCCAAGGGCCAATTTTGAGGAGTACGATTTTGGATGAAGCATTGCATTCTTTCTTGGCATCGAATATGGGAAGGAGAAGGTCTGATATTATTTTCAGATTCTGAAGATAAAACTCAGTCATATCAGGGATGCCATTAGAGGCACGATTTTGCTTGCAAGAGCCTATACTTCCATCGATTTCTCTTTCAGCTTGGGGCGCTCACCTCCTAAGGTCTTGTTGATCAATTTTGGAGCTTAATAAGGCCTGGAATCTTTGGAGATTATTTTATAAAAATCATTGTCATCAGAACAAGGGCCGCTGCTTCAGAAATTCGAATTGGGCTCTTGAGGTCTTCATTCTTTGAGATATTGCTTGCTTCTTCATTGGAGACTCAAGGCGACTTCAAGCTATAGGTTCCTTTGAATATTTCATGCTATTTACATGTCATTTAGATGCATATTAGAGGGTGTTGCTGTAGGTGAAAGTTTGTATCAGATTTGAGCATTATTCATGTGGATGTAAGCCAAGAGTCTTGGCATCTTCTCTCTTTGTCATTGTAGAAAAGGTTGCATATTCAATAAGATATCTGCAGTTGGGAGCTTCCTATTGTTGTATTGTCCATTTGAACATTATATGAAGATGTATGCCAACTGTTTGACATAATGCCAATAGGCTGTAGTTGCATTTTAAGCATATGATACTTCATTTATTTGCATTTGAAAACACAAAAAGAGTTTGCATTGCATCTAGGATCTTGCATAGGCATTATAGAAGTCATTTGCAATCACTTCTTGTGCATTGGTTATCATTTCAAAGCATTTATATCAGACTGAAACAATCAGACCAGCAAACAATAACTTTGCATACAAAGTGTTTGACAATATTCCTTGAAGTAAAAATCAGAAAATTGAAGTTAGATATTGCAAGGGATATTACACACGATTCCCTAATCACCCTCACAATCAGCAATAAAGTATATCTGCGACTAGTCAAAATAGCCACCCAAGACTTCCACTAGAATAATCACGCCAACCTCATATAGATCAATGAAGTGTAGATAAATATTAATGCCTTCAAGAACTCTATTCAACTTTGGTATCCGTGTCTTTCCTGCAAGTTCTTCATACATTCTTCAAACCCTGAATTGATGTTTCCTCTGAATACATTAACGTGCAATGCATAATCCCTGAATAGAGCTATCAGCATTCAACCTTGGGATGTCTTTCAATCCTACAGTTGAAGTTCCTCATGTGGTGTTTTGTCCTCACAAAGCTTAGACCTCAATCCAACCAGCAAACCCTTAATATTTTCTCCAAACATGAATGGCAAAAAGCACACAAAGTGTTTGTTACACTCCCTCCAATTTCCCACGCCCAAGTTGGCTTTTAATTTATTTTTATTTAATTTGTTTTTATCACCTTATCTCTCACTCAAGTTGGGCGGCCAACTTTATGATATAACATAATCTTTTAAAATCCCCTTATAACGCTTTTATCATAAAGTCATTTAAATATATAAATAACACTTAAAACTTTTAATTTAATTTTAATATTAACGTTATTTAAACTTGAAGCTTTGGACCATGATAACTACAAAGATAAAAGAATAGTAGGAATTCACCGACATTCCCAACATAGAATTACTGCTAACTGACCAAGTTGGTGACCACCTTGTGACGTACTAAAATTAGTAAGTGTGGACAAAGTGCCCAAATAATGCTCCAGAAGGTACATTGTGAAAACCCTGAAAAACATTGGGCTGGGAAGCACCAATTAAGCACAAATGGTTGACTAACAAGCCACAAACTCCCTCAGAGAGGTCCCCTAACCACCATGTTAGTCTATAGGGACCAAGGTGATAGACTAACCACAATTACTACTAACTACCTAGTAAAGGAAACATTACAACATTACATCTTATTTGTATCGATGTATTGTGCTTGTAAACAAACTTCACCTATAACCTTTAGCTTCAAGAATATCACTTTCCTTCCTAACGAACTATGAATTCCACCAAGTCACTTGATCACCACATCTTTATCTCTTGGAAGAATATCCAAATTGATGGTTTATTTGCAAAATTCACTATTGTACTCACACATTTTGACCTTGTTTTTGCTGGAAATGTGGCCATCTTATGTTATGCTCCTTTATATAACCAATCAAGTAGAAGGGAGACTTAATTGATTCATGATCAATGTTATTTTTTTCTCAAGTACATTCTACACATTGAAGTAGACCTGAAGTTGTTGAGTCCAATAGTCTAGCTTCTCTCAATCCAATTGGTCTTCATATGGTTGAGTTATACCTTGGTTTTCACCATGAAAGGTGATTTTGATGTCACAATACTTGAATTCTATCCGCTTCATGCTTTTCTTCTCCCTCATGCTAAAGTGGTTGACCAAAAGAGACTCCAAGCTTCCAGCTAAGGACTGCCATGATCTTGTAAATGTCCAAAGAGTTGTTTACAGCATTTAAATCTAATTTATGCAGCCTTGCTTCATGGGTATCCTCCTCTTGATACCATTCCTGAGGCTCTTTCTTGTGTGTTTATGTTTCCTTTTATAACTCCAATTTCAAGGGTACCAATTCTCCCTCACCCTTCTTTCTCCAGCTGAGTTAAGGGCATGAACCTGCAATCTGCCACCAAACCAAAAAAAAAGTGGCTCCATTACCAATGTGATATGTAACTGCATGGCATACTACCAAGACAATTGATCAGCACATATCTTAATAAGAATAAAATTTATTTAAGTTCGTACTACTTTCACACCAATAAGTATGTTTCATGTGCAGTGAAACTAATAAAAAGCATGCTCTAATTCACATTATTGCAAACTACAGTGATGGAAATCAATAAAATGTCAAAAAAAAATGAGCTATGCCAAACATGTATCCAAAATTGACACAAGATATACCTGGGAGAAACCCAATATGGGTAATTCCATCCAAAGTTGCACCTTATGCTTTTTTCAATGAGTCACTAATTATAAAACAAATTGCAAAAGTGTAATGACCTAATCCTAGCGTAAATTAAAATTTTCCAAGTTCTCACTTTAAACATGTAAAGGTAACATGTAACAAAGACAATACAATAAAATTTTCCTTTCTTTATAAATAAATTCGTACAAGTTACAATATGTTGCCACATGAATTTCATTTTCATTGCAAATATAAATCAGAATTCAAAAGTAATACAATTACATACATAGCTCGTAAGCTTTTGCACAAATAGAAGTAAGAAGGTCCAGGAGTCCGTCCTTTCAAATCTTGGTACATCGGCCACTTGCTATGGAGGAGAAACATCACTTGGGCCCTTTTCCGCCAACCACGGACTTATAATGCGGTCCCCCGCACACCTATCGTTAGATAGATGGCCCTCCCTTCGAAGAAGAGATTGGTAGGGTATCCTTTAACGATTACCAACTGAGCATAGTGTTGTGTCCTACACAACTAGAACCTTGCTATTTCACAATCTCGATCTAGTACTCGGATCACAATGAACAGACAGTGTAGTCTTAACTAACTCACGTCTATGTGGCAGTCGTACATTTCACTACTTTGGCCAAAGTATTCTCATTCAGTACTTCAAATGAAGGTCATCTATCATAAACACTACTCAGGGCCGATTTGACTTGAGGCTTCCTTACTCTATACATAGGTTTTGTCCTTCAATGGGTAAATCCGTCACCCCAGACATCCTACGATCACACGAACCTACTAGAAATGAAACGGACTACAAGTGTCTTGTATCAATCCTCCTAATTAGGAATTCTTTATCCTAGGAGTACTTAGCTTGTCTCAGTTATCCTAATAACTTTAGCTAAAAGACTTTACTTGATTCTGCCTTCATTTCAATCCTAGTAGATAATAAGTACATCTACGTATTCTCCATATACAGATATCATACAAAACATGCAATAACCAATCAAATGTAAATAAATCCTTCCCTTTTATCTTTTTCCATTATTTCTCTTTAAAGTAAGATAAATAATCTAATCCCTTAAGCTTTTTACTCATATAATCCCTTTTTCGCAATTCCCCTGATCATTGAATCCTTTACACATATTCTTCTTTAATGAATTGCTTTAAATATTCATCAAAACAGTTCTTTCCTATTAGAGCTAATTGAAAGCAGCAATCACAAGACCAAAAAAGAAGCAACACTTCAATAAAAGTTATAAACTAGGAGGATTCATGCCTGATTTTAAAGCTTCTCCTTCCAGACTTGCTCTTCTAGACTCTCCTTCAAATAAGCTTCCAAAATTTCAGCTAAATATGGCTTCTTAATGAAAGTATTTCCCTCTATAACGAACTCCTATATCAGTTCTTTCAAACGTGTTTCCACCACTCAATTCCTACTCAACTATAATTTATAAATACCTCACTTTGAGCTAAAAATGATACAACAACTGTAACTGGTAAATGTTGGTAATAATTCACTGTATTTTTCAAACTCAGCAATGCAACAAAATGGATATGGAATAAAATACTAAACTCAGATTGCTCAAAGTGTGTATCCTCAATGAATGGAAGGGCGTGTATATATATAGGCCTGAATTGCAATAGTTTTCACTTAAGAAGGCATGTCGAATGACAACACATAGCCCAGAAATACTCAAAAGAAGTCCTAGCGGGTTTCTAAACTGTTTAATCATCAAAATGGAGGTGATTCGACTCCCTTTTAAGCCAGCAAGTGAAGAATAAATCAACTCTCACATGGTGGATTTGACAGTTCAAGGTGTCATCAAATTTTTAGGTTATTTTGAAATAAATGATTTGAAAGATTCGTTCTAGGGAAGAGGTCAAGTCTCAAATGTTCCCACGTCGCCATTTCATGGCCTTAAGATCAGCTTAAACATCGTTCATTAACCTATTCTCTACCTGCGCGCTTCTGACGCGTTTTTCTCCAGGCTCACGCAATTTCTCACGCGATTTATGAACTCAGTAAAAAAAAAAAGTATTTTCTTCTTTTCAAATGTTAGTAAAATCACAAATGAAATATTTGTCATTGTTTTATAAGGAGGGCGATTCAATAATCTTTAATATTTCCATTCGAAATGTTTTCACGGGATATGGCGTTTCATTTTTAAAATGATTTAAGGCTCCCAATTAAATCGCCTTTAATAGCCAAGGTTCGATATTTCTTAATTGATTTATTCAATTTATTTCCATAGTTCAAATTTAAGTCTTTAATAAAGACTTTAACTAATCAATAGATAAATTGATTTCCCAAGTTACTCAAGGTAATATAAGATTCATATAATTATATATATATTTACATATTTTTATTATAGATTTATTTACTCCAACTTATATGTGTATATATGTATTTAAATATTAATATTTAAATATATTCAAATATATACATATATATATTGAAGTAAAACTATAATATAAATATATATTTATATATTATTAAATATATATATATATACATATATAATTATTTACACCTATACGTATTCATTGTTAAATATGTATATTGCGAGCCAGTCAGCATACTTTCAATATACATACCTACATATTTGTGTATATATGTGTATATGTAAATTCCAATATAATAATAATAATATCTATTCACGTTTTCCATAGTAAAGTCAAAGCACAATAAGTCAAACAAACAAGTAATCATCACTTGCAAAGCACAAGGAAGTAAACATAACTCCAAAAGCCTAAGGATGACTTATTTAGACCATCATAACTGACTTGGTTTCTCAGAACCTATACTGACGTGTGTGTATGCTCATTTGGTACTCATTACTGCTTACCCGACCAAGCTCCTCCCCGAGTGATATTTCTCCTCTACCTGGAGGATTGGTCCTCTTTCCTGCACACCGTGACACAACAACGGGAGTCATATGCTCAAAACGAAGTAGAATACATGAACATTTCAAAAGTTAGATTCTTCACAAATCAATAACCTTCTATTCTTCTTTATGCAGTATTTCACCAATAATAACATCAAATGAAACAACATTCATATTGAAAACAAGGTACAAGCAGCATTAATTCACCTCCAGAATTCACATTTACTCTATCTAGTGATGGTAAATTGTAATGTCACAATTGGGATGTAACAAGAAGATAGGCTCTACAATGGAGCAATAGACCATCATGGCTCATTTCTGCAAATTCTCATATTATTTGCAATGTTTCTTGCTCTGAAACAACCTCCTATGTTTCTAAGCATTGCCTACACCTGCCAAAAGGAATCTCCATGCCACCAAAAGACCATGACTCAACTCCAACTGTGTCAAAGCAGTAGTAGGTTAAAGATGAAATGCTTTTCCAAGTACAAAACTGGAACAACAGTCACGTCTACTCCTGTTGGCAAAGTTAGAGAGTAATTCCATGACTATTTGATAAATTTGCCTCAAGTTACACCCCATATCCCTGCTGAGAAATGATTGTAATCTGACTTGTCATTACAGTTTTGGATTCACTAGTTGGTAAATATATCCTCCATAAATTGTTCGTACTTCTGGATGTTGAGGCACTTATCTGTATGTCTATTGATCTTCCTATTGTATTCAGTTTTCTGTTGATGCAGGATTGGGTTCTAATCAATGGTCTTCCAAGTCTTCATGTCATATATTGTCAGGTGGCATTGTTAATGATTGTTCAGTGATTGGAGGTCTGATGTCTGATATCCGATGTCTTAATCTTCATCTGATCCATATTGGATCAGCTTGGTATAGTTTATATAAGAACATGAAAGAAGGGTATTAACTATATATGATGATCACCTTGAGCTAAATTATGATTTAGTTGTTAGCTATAGCTTATTAGTTAACACTTATCAACTATAAGTTAGTTACACAATTCAGTTGATATGGAGTACTATAAATTCTTAGCGTCGGTGAATGTAGTATAGCTCCTCCTCTTTCTCTATAGTTTAATGTCATCTTAGTTTACCCGCATAGATAAATGTATTCCCAAATTAATATTAGTTCAGTTTCTAAACTTAACATGAATTTTAGAATGTTATTTTTCCTCTCAATTTAAACATTTATACATAAAATAATCTCATGGTTTGTTTCTCTTCTTTATTTTTCATGTTAATTATTTATAAAAGAATCTATATTGTGGACTAAGTTTTCTTTATTAACATATTAGCATTATCAGTGCTTAGGATTATGTTCAGAAGCTTAAGTTGAAATAGTACAGGCTTCCATTTACAAGCAAATGTAATAATCATTTTGTCCTTAGAGATGTGCCTTCCTCAAAACCCACATACCTGTAACTGTCTCAACTTCTCAATCAGGTGTATGTTTTTTTTCTGAAGCAATCTCAGCTGTTGTTGTAAGACTGAAAATTCAGAATTCATAATGTCTTCACAGTCCCTAATTGCCTCTTCAGAGAGGCCCTCTTCTGTTAACCGTTTTCTCAATGTTCCCGTTGAAATTGCTATTTCCTGAGACTCTGGCAAGGCAAGTGAGTCAGCCCAACTACTATGAAATGACTCTTTTGTGGCACGCAATGCATCCATCCATGCTTGCCTATCTTCTCTTGTCTCTGCACGGAGATGTAATGTCTTTATTCCAGTAAAAATATAGAATTTCCTTTCATCTGATTTACTTGCTTTAAAGGAAGAAATCTGCAACAAAGATTATATGTCAGGTACATTGAAGCTTGAGGCAATCTGCAAAGCCACACTATGGATTGACCATTAAGCCTAACAGCTAGTAAGCAATCACATCATAAACAATATCTGTAATATGCACTCTTGAAGTATTAGATGAAATACAGATTTCCAAGACAAGCAGATTCATTGAGTTTCCCATGAATTAGTTGGCACATGTGCATTTTCAAAATGATCTACAATTAAATTCAACTAGTGTAATTTCTCTTATGCAATACAGATTGTTAATGACAAGTCTGTCATCAGATATCCAGTCGAAATTTGTCAGCACATGTGCATTGTTGAACTTTCTTAGATTTCAATTTAGACTCTCAAGTGAAAACAGATTGCTTATTGTTGTGTTAAGCAAGAATTTATATGGTAAGCATAAGATTACATTTATCAGAATAACCACCTAGCTAATTATTTATACTATATGTGATTTAGCATTAATGCTACAACTTTAAGCCATTCTGAGACATCAAATTTGATCAAGACAATAATTAATGTCAAGTTTACTGATTTTTCTTACCTTCATTATGCAAGCAAACAACAAACAATAATTATAACCATTCAAATATCTTGCAGACTAACAAGAACCAATATGTAATTCTGATGCGGACGAGCTTGGGGGGTCTTATCAAACTACCCAATCTTGCAGCCTTAACATGTCATCCAATCCACATTAACATATAAATGGAAAAAGAATCTGAAACATATCTTTATTTCAATGTTCATACACATTCATATATGAAAATTTCTTGGGATTAATTACATATATAGAGGAATGGAATAAAATTCATAAATTTTTACAAACTTTCCTAGACACATCTTGTCTACGAGTCTTCAAATCCTCATGTCTTCAAACCTTCTTGGCTTCACTCATCTTCTGAAATCTGATTTTTCTCTTCATTATGCAGCTCTCATGGTTGCCTTGAACACCTACAACACACCTGCAAAATCATTTTTCTCTTCTTCTATTCTCATCTCTTCACAAACTGATTTCTTGCACTCTTTCTTATGCAACTCTCAAGAGCAACCTTCAAGTTCTTTTTCCAACCTTGCTGCTGTTGATTGCTGCCTTTTTACACCATTAAAGGCTGTATTTTATATATTCTTACACCCATTGCAAGCACCAAAGTGTGGCACCCAAATCTGCCCTTTCATTTCCCTCAACTTGACCTCTAAAATTCCTTCACAAAGTATGAAACAAAGACAGTTTTGCTTCCAAAATGTATCATTAATGTTGCTTCACCATATCAAATGCCTTGCTGCTGTAGATGCCTTTGGAAAATAAATAAAATACAAAACCAAGCCGTGCTCCTTTGATAATTGAAGAGTCATTTATTATTTTTCCAAAAAACACTATCTTTTGCCTCCATTTTAAGCACCCAATAAAACAAGAAAGGAATGTCAAAGGTCACTTGCCTTATGAAAACTTCTATAGGCAGAAAAATTGATAAAATGAATATTAATTCTTATTTTCAAGTTCCCTCTAACATGCCAATGGACCCCTTAAACCCTTCAAGCATTGAAAATACAATAATTTTAAAATCACATTAAACACAATGCTTGCCTCTGATTTTTGAAATGAAAATCCAAGTATTGGTAAATGAAGATTTTATCCTTCAAACACTCCACAAGATGCTCTTGAAGCTCCAACCCACACCAAAATACAAAAATTAAACATGAAAAGAAAATACATATTTTTGGGCAATGCAGGATCGCCTGTAGACACGGATGCTCCTACAACAAAATCTCATCCAATGCCAAGAAACAGTTGCAATCAATGCTTAAACTATGAAATTTCAGTTAAGCATTACATGCAACTACAATTGTTCATCTCTTAGAAATACAATAACTGATTTCTACGTAAAAGCATATAGCCATTGATATGACACATAACATTGAAAATAACCAGAAATGCTATATATAAGTATGTATGCCAAGAAATTTGACATGGTTCCATCCAATATCTGCAGTTGAATGGATCCCATTATTTACAAAAATTATTTTGGCCTCAGAACTAACTTCCTTCAGAAGTCCAAGTTCATACAAGGTGTTAAGGAGAGGGGACCATTAAAACTTGACATCAAAATGTGAGACATAACACTGTGCAGTGTTCAAATATTTGCCTTTCAAAATTCTCATCAAAATGATTTCCATCTCAACTGTCCCTTTATAAGATCCTAAATTCCTAATACAGAACAATGAACCTGTTTCATTTTAATTTTCAAAAGCAATATTACCTGCTAAGTCATTGTCTCATTGCACATATTGAAACATCAATAAAGGGCTATGAAAATCAATATGATTCAAATCCTGTTCAGGCTAGAATTTTTGGACCAGACAAATTTCTATGGTTTGGTCTGCATTTTTCAATTGTTGTAGCTTTCTTTCTGAATCTTGATTAGGATTCCAGATAAAAAAGGCTTCAATAAACATGAAAACTTGTCTAGCAATAATCTACATATTTAATTCCTTGTAAGAATTCCAAAACTGTCTTGTGTTAGTTTTAGATCAGAAATGTAAGCAATAAATAATGCAACACATAAGACAAATGAGCACAGCAGTTTACCCTGGGAAAACCCTCCTTCTCAAGGGAGAAAAACCCAGCAAAATATCTCTTATACATAGAACAAATAAGAGCAGAAATCTGCTTTACAGTCAGACCCTTCTCAAGGGCGAACTTGACACCAAGAATGATGAGAATCTCTTCTTGATACAATCAAATATTAATCTCCTTGAAGTCAAACTGCTGCTACAAAATTATGATCTGCTGCTAGGATGCAAACTTCTCCTTGAGAGTGCGAATTGAATGAACTATGAAGAATGAATTGATGATTTGATGAATCAACTTCACCTTGTATATATACAAACCAAGGCGTCTCTTCATTTAGGTCGATGTCAGAACCCTGGTGGTTCTCGATTTCAAACCCTAACTGGTGTTTTGAGATTTTTTGCAAATTTTGTGTTTTTGTGTGTTTTGAGATTTTTTTGACAAAAAAGAATAGCTGCGATTTTTCTAAGAAATTCATATAAAATCTAAATAAATTCCAAACTGGCAATTTATGCTCAAATAAGATAGGCGACTCAATATATTCAATGTCCAGAGCAATTACAATAACATAGATGAAGCCAGAGATGAAAGACAGAGAAATTATTAATGAAAAACCTGGTTTTTCTGTAGGTGGCGGCTGCAGCAATAAATGAGATGGTACGGCCAATGAAAGAATGATCTCTGACTCGATAGACAATGCACACCCTCAGTAAATCATGGCGCCCAATGTCCAGACACCAGAAACAGATGAAGGAAGGCGTTTCCTCAGGAACTTGACAAGTACGGCTTGAAGTACAGATGTACGGCCTGCTGGTACAGTACGGCCAGCCTGCAGCAATAAATGCAAGTACGATTTCTTGAAATTTGTGCCTGAACTCGGATGTGTGGAAATGAATGAAGTCGCCTCTGATGGAAGATGAATGATCTCTGCTGAATACTGATGAATCTCTGTCTGATTAAATGATTAAGCTCAATCTGTGACTTCTGGATGAAATCACCAAGTGCAATCTTCAGCTGGTATCTCACAGCCTCAGTATGCCTGATCTCTGAAGAGGTTACGTTCTCCAGAAACGATGTTCGCCAGAAACCCTAGGGTTTGCAAACTCCAATGCTCAGATGCTCAGAAGACAAAATTGAATAATAAACAAGATAGTTCGATTTTGCCTGTGAAGAGTAATATATTCTCTCTTGAAAAGTTCGACCTAATCCTTCATTAAAATAATCATTTAAATAAATGATTTAATTTTCACTTTTGAACTTAGGAAAAATGATTAAATAATTGGCGTCCACTTTTAATGAGCATTAAATACTCATTAAGTCACATTATAATAATATATTATAAAGTATAATTAAATACTTTATAATTGAGCCAATTAATTAAATACTTTAATATTTCAATAAAGTGACTTTATAATAAAGTCAAATTATTAAATATTTAATAATCCATGAATTACTCCTTATTTCTCCGTCAAATCAACCATCTGCTGAACTGGGTCGAATCTGAGCTGATAAAGTGCACCAGGTGCCCTGCCCGAAATAGCAGCTTCCGCCTGACCTAACTTTCTAAAAATAGAAAGTTCTCTGAAAGACTCTCTGGAGATTGCGAGGCCCAAACCTGACACCACTGCAATGGAGCTAACCAACGAGCAAGCCAAAAGGATCCTCTGAACACTCCTGTCGCCTCGAGGGATCAAATGATAGGCTAACCTCGTCACCGGTGATGTGACTAGGATGGGGACAATGATTGTCCTCACTGAAATTGCTTGTCTCACTCAAGCAATCTCAATAACTCGGATCATAAAGTAAGCCTCTGACTCCCGATTGGCATCCTCCATTTGGCAAATCTCTCCCTTGACCCGGATATTCCCACACGATCTGCGCCTCAGAAGGTTCTCTCTCTCTATCAAGGATGGCCTCGGGCATAGTATCAGTTCCCTTCATCATCAGGGTGGCAAAGCTGGAGGGAACAACATACTGACAATGCCTTCTTGGTGGCGATGAAACCATTATGGGACCTTGCTATCGGTGGCAAGTCAACTCATAAAAACAGCTTCAGCCCTTTCGTCGACAATACAGAAATGGACCATAGTAGCGTGGTTTAGTTTCTCGCTACTCTTCCATGAGTAGGTGACGATCTGAGCAACATGGTGGAGGTACACCATATCACCCACACCTCAAAGCTGCGGCTCAACCCTCGCCCGATCAGCATCTTGCTATCTTTGATTACATTTTGGATATTGTCTGGAGAGATACTGATCCTCCTGTGACTGCATCATATCACCTGCACTCGGCACTCTGCTATCACTCAAAATCAAATCCAGAAGATTGGGCGCCTCATACCCATACAATGCCATGAAGGGGGTCATCTGTATCGTCATATGGTGAGTCGAGTTATAACAATACTCGCACAAGTAAATCCATCTCACCCAAGCTCTCTGCTGACCAGCTATATAATTGCGCAAATAACCCTCCACCCACTTATTGACAATCTCTGTCTGTCCATCGGTCTGTGGATGATAGCTGGTACTCGGTGTCAGCTCGGTCCCACAAAGTCGGAACAACTCCTGCCAAAAGTTGCTCATGAACCGGCTGTCTCTATCGCTGACTATCGTCCGAGGCAATCCATGCAATCGGAAAACCTCTCTGAAGAACAACTCTGC
>VDFB02110386.1:0-14717 GCA_007258455.2 Sequoia sempervirens
ATATTAATATTTTAATATGATGATACTAAAACTTAATAAAACTTAATTGGTTTATTGGGTTGGATTCATTGTGAGCTGGCAGATAAATATTTTTTAAAGATTGAAGTTGATAACTATTTGGAATTTTATCTCAATAAAAAGTTGGCCTGGGCAATATACAGTAACATATGACATGACATTATTCACAATTAGTAAGACAACAATTGAAAACTGGGTGTAATAAATATGCAATAAAATATTGTCACATCTGCTCCTCTTACATTTGTATCTATTATTAATTGGCTGTAAAATATTTCTTTAGGTGTAACCACACTTCATTCCTTGATCTAGCATGGGGCAGGGGATGTATGCAACATATTCAGTCACTAGAAATGTCTATGAATAAGTAGATAAAGTGGAGAATCAAGAAGCAAATAAACACTCAGATAAGGAGTGCACAATATTTAAAGGAGACCTCCACTCTCTACCCTGCATACCTTTTAATCTCCTTTAAAATTATTGATACAATTCCAATTACCATCAAATTTGAATTAATTCAGGTTCAAATAATGGATTTTTAGGGGAATTACAGAAGCATATTAATAATGATACAAGTTGTAGCAACGCATGTAAAGATTTTAAAGGCAATTCAATGCTCTACAGTAGGAGATAGCACAACTTAAATAGTATTGAAAATTTATTGACCTGGCGATTAACTCCACAATCGGGCTTGAGTTCAGATGCAGCCATGACAAGTTCCCTCTCGTACTTGGAAGCAAACATTTGTTGTACTTCTTGTTATTCTGGCAAGTCTTATGCAAAATATCCTAGAACCTTTGCTTGCATTTTAAAAGCACAAAATTTCTCAGTATTCCCAGTCCCACCAGAGATATTGCTACAAAGGAAAAAAATTAGTCCTTTTTGAAGCTAATACTCAACATATCATCTTTCAATTCATCTCTTGAAGCTAATCTTTTATTAATATCCTCCTATGGCACTACACTACTTAACCTCCAAGGCCTTGACTTACTGAGCAGAATGGTTAGCATTATCATAACTAGTAGCTATAGAATATCTAAACATTCCCATTTATTATATGTTTACCTCTTCATTCTTCTATGGTGAGTGCACTTTCTGATTAATTTTTTTTCAAACAATACAAACATATTTTAGATACTGTTGACACATCCTGATCTACATGAAATTTCTCACCAAACACAATATAATAGCCTTATTTGACCAACAAAATTGTAGAAGACACCAAAAACATACATCACAATTATTTCATGGAGTTTTAATGCTAGCACCTATCATATTATCATTAGGCTTATTCTAAAATTTGAGAGCATCATTATCTAGAAAATTTATAATTAAGTTAATTGAATATTTAAAGGTTCTATATCTAGAGAATTTATATGGTATTGGTCATATTTTAGTATTTATTTGGTTTACACATCGTAGTCATTTTCATGTTTATAATTCAAGACATTTCTCTGGAGCTTAGAATTGTAAGTAAATTGCATTCTTTTTTAGTTTTTTTTCTTAAAAGAAATTACTATGAAAAAAGTGCAAGTAGAGACAAGGGTTGCAGATCTTGTTGCATTATAAATGGTCAAATAGATATTGCAAGATAGATACATTTAATAGATTTTCTTGCTATGCCATTTCATTGTCACACTAGTGTTTGAATAACCATTTTTTTGTTGTATCTACAGGTTTAACACAAGTGTTTCTTTTTAGGGAAAATCTCATTAAATGAAGCTCACAAAGAGGATATGACTGGTGGACTCTAACATCTCTCTCATGCTCTCCACATTCCCTCCTTCCAAATGCCTTCGATGCATGCACAAAAAAATTTGAATGGTTTATTATCTTAATTATTTTGCTACACAAGTTCTTTAGATATATTAAACTTTCAAATTGAAGGAATCCTGAAAAATATTATTGGATGCTTTGAGGTTGAACTTGATTCCTTTCCTCAACATTACATCTCTTTCAACATATATATAATATTTTGATATTTTCTCTTTACTTTTTAAAACATTAGCTTGTCTAGATTCCATATTATATTTAGGTTGGTCATGGAAAGCCTATCATACCATGGTTATTTTTACAAATAATAGTTCATATTCGTAGTCAAAATATGCATAATTTAAATTGTTGTATAACTGATTATATAATATTAAAATACACTTTAAGTTTTACTTTCAATCTCTTATCGGCATATCCCTTGAACCTCCTATGGGTGCAAGTGCTAGTAATACTTTAATTTTAACAAACCGAAATCTTCCCAATTGCTTTCATTTGGATGATAGTGGGTGGTATCAAGCAAACTATAGTATGGCTGAATAGCTTGATTGGGGATGACATCAAGGAGTTGATTTTGTTAGTTCTCTCTGCAATCAATGGAAGGGGGCTTACCATTGTAATTATTCACACTCCTCAAGTTGTACTTATAATAGGGAGGTTGAAGGTTATTGTCCTATTGTAAGCTATAGTGGTGAGTTGCCACAATGGGCTTGCTACTTCCTCAGCCCAACAAAGGTGATTCTTTACAATAAGCTCAAGGATTCTGGGGCTGATGATGATTGCTCTTTAGTCCTAAGGATTAAAAAAGTTTTTGCAACAATTGAAAGAGATGTTTTGAATGTGGACAGGAGAAAAAAATTCTATTTCATGTCATTCATAGTTGAAACTAGATATTAGCATTATTTCAACTTGTGTAAGACATTGGTTTTTAATTTCCAAGTTTCTTAAGATCCAAGTATCAGCTGGACATAGTTTTTTAGTTTCTTAACATTGGTTCTTGTTTTCTTGCAGGTGGACAATCTTCATTGGTAGATTACTGTACATATTTTGTAGCATATTCAAATGGTTCATGCACTGATACAAATAGTGCATGACCACCTGACCGTATGCTAGGAGAAATGCGTGGACCCGATTCCAGGTAGAGTGGATGAGTCTAGCTGGGTAGTTCTTTAAAATTATTTGGTTTGCAATTCATGCTACTACATTGCCACGAAGCTCTTTATCTTGGAGTGCCTATCAAACCATCATGTTACTAAAGCAACTTTCATATTGATTACTTAATGACTTAAATATAAGAGTTCTTACTTATGTTCAAAATGTTTGCAAATAAGACCCAACTTCATATATGCGTGTAATACTAGGGGACACAGCCTACAAGCTTCTTTAATAGTAGCTGTCTTGTTCATCTAAGCTTGTGATTAAAACATAAAACCCCTAAATCTCTCTTAAATTAGGAATTCTTTGATTTAATTTTACTGTGATGCTTTTTTTAAGGTAGATATAGGAGTGTTATATGTTCTACGCTTTGTTTTGACAAAGTTGAATAATATACTGTCAAGAATGGTGGAGCAAGTTACAGGATTATATTGAGAAAACAGTGGAAGAAATCTAAAAAAGATGTTGAGCAACTGGAAAAGCCCTAGAAAAATACATCAAGAGAATCTAGACTTAAAATACTCATGCCAACCTTTCGTATGCATGTATATTTTTAAGTCTTAAAATAGTCATGCAAACCTCTCTTCTACATGTATATTTTTAAGTCTTCATTCAAGCTTTGCTTTTTGTAGTGCATGCTATCTACACTTCTGCATGTACTTTTATCCCTGATTTTGTAAAGCAGTCCATGGCCATCCATACAGTTGTGATTAATCTACTTGCAATCAACAACTAGAGAACCAAGATTGAAATTCATGACCAAAGCACAAGTCTTTAATTTATGATCAGAAAATGCAGACATGTAATTAATGACTATAAGTCACACTTCTAAAATAAATGACAAGAAATTGTAGTAAAGACCAATAATATGTAATTTATGACCACATGTCCTCGTTCATTGTGGTTTTAATCTTAATCTCAATTGTAATCTTCTTCATCCTTGACAAAAAATAATATGGAGGTTATTTCTTCCATTTTGGCTCTGTGCCTCTGGAGATCAAATATTTGTAAGTAGGTTTGTTTCCTCACTATTTCTCCTTGGTTGGAAGTTGGTAAGGATTTTTTATCTCATTCCTTCTCAGAGTTTCTTCAAGTTGAGTCTGAGAATTTGGAGCCATGTCCACCCTATGTTTTCTTTTATATAATGTTATGAATGTTAAATATTATTCTATTTTTTTCCACTGGAATGTTTTCCCATTGCTTGAACAATCTTTACTTTAGTTTGTGATTCCAATCTTCAAAGTTGTGATGATTTTATTATTGCTCTTGATGGCCTTTGACAACATTTTCTATGATAATCTCTTTTTTTAATTGTTTTGGGCATAAATGTTCTCCATGCAATCTTCTTTTTAGTACACCTTTGCATCCTGGTATCGTCAAGATTTGTCTCGTTTGATTCATACAAAGTTTCAGGGATAAGCTCCTCATTTTCAAGAGCCACAAAAACATTCCTTATTCAAATGGAGATATTTCTAATATTTTATCTATTTTATGATTCAGGGCTTATTTTTCCTATCCTGATTTTCTGTTTTTAGATTTGACTGTGAATTTATTCTTTGGCTTATGAAAATCTCATCTCAAATTTCCTTGGATTGGGATTTGGGACTGCCATTCGATGCACAACATGACATTCTCTTACTTGGTGCCCCTACTCATGGCACACTCTACAATGAAATAGATACTTGTAGTCCACTTATTGCTATCGAATTATAACATCTAAGCAAAGTGTGATGCTTTTAGGGAGGATGTTCACCAGATCAAGCATTGCATGATTCAATGCACTGGTAGCTAATCTCAAAGCCATATCAGAAAAAAGGTGCAAACATTTTTCTCAACAAGGTTTCTCACTTGCTTGAGGACATTTATTTCAAAACTTGTGAGAGCATAGATAGAACATGCATCCTGACTGGGGCGTTGATAGGAATCCCTTTTGTAGGTAATGTTCCAATCTATTTTGAAGAGCTCAGCACGTCTGGAAAACTTAGGGTTTTTCCAAAAGATTATTTTGTATTTTTTGTTTGGTCGGGCATACATATAATACAAACATAGCTAGATTTAAAGAAATCTACATATTAACCCATGCATGAGGAATAATCCAAAAGAAACTTGTAGGCTCTTGCTTCTAAGCAAGCCTTATGAATTATGTTTTTGCTTATCTATCTTACCAGTGGCTACCACCATAATCTTTGTCAATGTTAAAGAGATTTCTCCAATCAAAATTTGATGGAGAGAGTGTTGGCTTGGGGCGCAAAATATTCCCTGCTTCCCTGCATCATCCTCAAAATCAAGTAGAACTCCTCAATCAAATGAAGATGGGTACTCAATATTATTAATAATAATGATCTAACCCCATTGATTTCATTTACCTCGTAGTGTGACTTCATAAATTCCTATAATAGCTTAGTTTACAAATTAGATGATATTTTCCTTTTCTGTTTAAACTATCCTAAAAAGCTAGGCATGTAGAACTGAAAATTGAAGTGAGGAAGAATGATGCATTTAGGTTCAATAGCTAGGCATGTAGAACTGAAAATTGAAAGTTCAGTTTATGCTTCTCAATTATATATGCTGGCAAAGGTTGTAGAGTCTGGCTTTAAATCTGCAAATTGCATTTTCTTGAAAGTTTCTAAAGCCTTTTCAATATATCTAATTTGTGTATATCCTACAATTATTGCAGTCCATGAGACCACATTTCTTTGAGGAATTTTTTCGAACACTTCAAGTGCCTTGTCTATGATCCCACATTTAGCATACATGTCTACAAGAGCAGTTGCAACTACAATATCTGACAAAATTCCTCTATCCTTTACACTTTGATGGATGTCCATACCTTGTTCCAAGGCTCCCAATTTGACACCTAGAACCCAATCTGAAATTGATTCCATTGGCAACCTGTCATAGCTGCAACACTTGAATATAATAGAGAATGGAAGTTTAAATAAGCTCCCTGATTCCATTGGCAAGCTGTCACAGTGCAACACTTGAGCATAGAAGGGTGTAAAAGTTTAAATAACCTCCTTGATTCTATTGGAAACCTGTTGTAGCTACAACACTTGATCATAAAAGATTGTAGAGGTTTAAATAACCTTCCTTATTCCACTGGCAACCTGTCACATCTGCAATACTTGAAAATAGTAAGTTGTAGAGGTTTAAATAACCTCCCTGATTCCATTGTCAACCTATCACAAATGTAGCACTTGAACATAATAGGAAGTTTCAAAGGTTTAAATAACCTCCTTGATTCTATTGACAATCTATTGCAGCTGCAACATTCGAAACTAAAATATTGTCATGGTTTAATAACCTCCTTGATTCCATTGGCAACCTGTCACAGCTGCAACCTTGAACATAGAAGGGTGTGAACATTTAAATAACCTTCTTGATGCCATTGGCAACCTGTCACAACTGCAACACTTGAACATGGTAGGGTCTATAGATTTAAATAACCTCCCTCATTCCATTGGCAACCTGTCATAGCTGTAGCACTTGAACATAGAAATGTGTAAAAGTTTAAATAACCCCCCTGATTCTATTGGCAACCTGTCACAGCTGCAAAACTTGAACATAGAAGACTGTAGAGGTTTAAATAACCTTCTTGATTCCATTGGCAACCTGTCACATCTGCAACACTTGAAAATAGAAAGTTGCAGAGGTTTAAATAACCTCCCCAATTCCATTGTCAACCTCTCACAGCTGCAACACTTGAATATAATAGGAAGTTTTAAAGGTTTAAATAACCTCCTTGATTCTATTGACAATCTATTGTAGCTGCAACATTCAAAACTAAAATATTGTCATGGTTTAAATAACCTCCTTGATTCCATTGGCAACTATCACAAGCTAGCAGCCTTGAACATGGTACGGTCTATAGATTTAAATAGCCTCCTTGATTCATTGGCAACTTGTCACAACTGCAACACTTGAACATAGAAGGGTGTAAAAGTTTAAATAACCTCCCTGATTCCATTGAAAGAAGAATGTTAGGATGTGTTCCAGAGTGCTTCATTAATTCAAATATTTTGAGAGGTTCCTTGCAAAATCCATTTATGCACATTTTGTAATCAATCATTTCATTCCATGAGATGACATCTCTTTGAGGCATTTTGTCAAACAATTTAGGTGTTTTGTCTATGATTCCACGTCTTGCATACATGTCTACGAGCATATCCAACTATAACATCGACAAAAATTCCAATAGAAAGAGTATAGAATCACTTCACACTTGAAAGAGGTACAACTCATGTTCTGCAATAGAGCCTTTAGGGAATTGAAAAAATGAAAAGACAATTGCTCCATTTTATTCAGTTTCACTTGTACTAGCAATAAGGATCATAGTTAATGTTTGAACTTGTCATTGAGTCCTTGTAATATCCCAATCCTGAGGTACCATAAAGGCCTTAATGACTCATTTGAAATCTAGTAGACATAGCAAGAGCATTCATTTCTTTCCTTGGCAAGGGCTCTCCTCTGATAGACCCTCTATGATCACCTTCAATTTCTCTGTACTTTTGCAGATAAATGGTCAAAGGCTCAACATAATCATCAAAACCCAATTTTCTCATGGCCCAAAGTACATTCTCTGCAGTTATGGTTTTTCTCTGTTCTCTTTGACAACGATCATTTGCTTCACTGGTGATGAAGCTAATGTACTTAGAGACACATTCTTGAATGGTCTCCTTTGCATCATCAGATATCTTGGCATGAGTAGGGAGCACTTTTCTCATTATCCTGATGACATTAGCAATGGGCATGAACCTATCCTGCTCTCTCACAACACAGTTCTCCCTATCACCATCCTCAAAGTTTTTGTTGTCCTAGCTTGTAGGGCTTCCCACTTCAGACATCATATCTACAAAGACAAGGAGGGAAGAAGCTTGTTTCTCATATGAAAGATCCAAAAAATTAAAAGCTCTGACATTGGAAAAATACACCAATCCAGTTTCTCCATATAAAGTGAAACTAATATGCTTCATGCATTGGAGCATACATGCATTGTAATACATGAGGCCTTTGCAAGTACTGCACTACTTAGGCTATATACTCCAGGGCCTGTTGTACAGAGTCACAGACCAGAACAACACTAGCTCCATGGAAATCTTGTCTCCTAGCTTGAGTGTAAACTTAAAAAGCTAAAAATAATTATAGACCCCATTTTTTCTACATTCTAGCACATGATTAATGTAACTGCCTACCTAAAGCAAAGGAGATCATTGTGTATATTTCTTTCTATATTGGAATCAATACCATAGACAATGTACTCAGCATGAGAAAATAAACATCATTATACTGATTGATCATGGAGGTCATCATGAATCAAATCCCAAAACATATTCAAAATTCTTGCCTCGGAAAATGTAAGGTGCTCTTCAGGGCCACAGTCTAAATAAGAATGGTAATTTCATTTTCTACATTCATAAATCACTTTACCAATTGCACTTTTGAGGTGTCCAATCACTAAGTAGAAGGCATGAGTAATATTTCTCATGGAAAGAAGTACCAACCATGAGAATCAAACCTTAAACTTTATTATTTTGAACCCATAGTCATAAGAACAATAATTAAACAAGAAGATAAATAGGCACCATCTTCTACTATGCCTTTGGCTTTAGCTCCATCTTCTACTCATATTTTGGCTTTAGCTTCATCTTATTCTTTGACATCAACTTTCACTAATTTATCATACTTGTCTCCTCAGTTTTCTAGTGGAGTTTTCCTCATGTAGCCCTTGTCTCTACTCTTGTCTCCACATTTCTATTTATATTTTTACATTGTAGAGCTATGATTTGAATTAGCCCTTTTCAAGGAAAATCCTTTTGATGGGTGAGTAGAGGTGTAAGTATTGGGCCTTCATTGTTCATAGGGCTTGGACCATCTCTATAGAAATTTGGAGTATTTTGTGTGTCATGAGATCTCTCACCAATGAGTGATGTGTATCCTTCTATTAGATACTGTGAATAGAGTGGTAGTTTGGTGAATTAAGCCCTAAACCTCATTGACACAAAATGGTAGAAAATCTCCTTGGAATAGCTCTCCTGGCATTGATATGAAAAGTTGCTTTGTTATTACTTTAGAGCATATGGTCTCTTATCTACTGTTTGATTTTTAGAGGAACTACAACCTTGAATTAGCAACACTCATTCCATTGCCTTGGATTGGTCCCTCTGATTTTGGTATTAATTAGGAGTACTATTTTAGATATTGTGTTTTAGTAGCAGGCGAGAACCCAATGAGTGTATTGCTTAGTTTCATTATCTGATTTTGATTATTGGAGAATATTGATATAATTTCTTTCTGGTTTCTGTCTAGGTGCTATTTATTCATCAATACTCTGGAGGAATAATTGTGCACACCACTATCACCGTATCCTTTCTCTACAATTTTACTATTGCAAATCTTCTTTATGCAATGCAAATATCTGAGGGCTTACCATCACCATCCGTGACAGTGATGCAAACTAAATTGACAAAGTTTTTCTACAAGCATTTGTACTCATTTTTATGGACTGTGAAAACCTCTTGTTTGCAAGATTTAGTGATTTTAAAACGTATCTCAGATCAACTGTTTAGTGTAATGTTCAAGAAAAATATTTTAAACATGTAGCCAAGAAAATTTATAATCTACAATCATTGAAGTGATTGTAATTTTAGTACTATGGGCTTACTTTGTATTCATGGCTATACAAATCTATAGTCCCAGAAGAGAGAGTCCTCAAAATAGTGTAGGCCCAAGATTTTGTGAAATTAAGCTATTTAGCCCAAGGATGTCCAATTTTGGAGAGGGTGCAAGGACATCCACTTCTAGTGATTGTTTAGTTGATCATTGAATGACTTAGTAGAACCTATGCAAAAAATATTTTGCATTTGAATACAACATCTTTGTCATTATTATTGCTAGATAAGTTTGCTCTTATGTATTTGTGGATCTTCAAATCTTTCATTTTTAAAGGTTCTTGGTTCTTCTTATTTCACTGAGAAAGCCCAAAATGAATGTTGGAGATCAAAGCTCTAAACCATTTGTTCTTGTTACAAAACAGTCCCATCTCATCAATATTGTAATTGGCGATGATTTGTAGACTCAAGTATAAGTTTATATTGACATTTTCTTTAGATTTTCATATCAATAATTAATTGTTCTTTTTGCAAGTGTATGATGTTGTCATTGTACTATTTCATTGACTTATGTTATGGTGTTTCATTTAATTTCAGTACATAATCAACAATCAAGCACTTCCTTTCCTATTAGCTCTCCTAAGCCATAATCACAAGAAGAGCATCAAGAAGGAAGCTTGCTAGACCATTTCAATCATAACCACAGGAAACAAAGAACAAATTCAGGTCTTTCTATTTGTTATCTAGACTAGAGAAGCATCTTTGTTGAATGGTGTGAAACAAAATTATTTTAAGGTTTTCTATTTGTTAATGGATATTTTGGTTTTTAGGTTGTGATCGATGCAAACATCATTCCTCCACTTGTTCAACTCCTTCAAACTACTGAGTTTGATATTAAGAAAGAAGCAACATGGGCCATATCAAATGCAACTTCTGGTGGTACACATGAACAAATCAAGTATGTATTATTTTAACATATAATTGCATGTATATAAATATATTATTAATGTATTGGGATTATCTATAAAAGTACAAATCTTAGGCTTACAATGTTAGTATGTGTTCTAGAGTGCTTACGATGTTGGAATCCATAGCTTGTTTGAAGCACTTGTTTTAGGCACACAGCATAGTATGGTAGTGAATTGTTTGATAAAATGCTTTGGTAGACATGTATGAAAAATGTGGTAGCATATACAAGGTAGTGAACTGTTTGAATAAATGCCTCAAAGGTCATGAAGGTCAACAATGCACACCTAATGATCAACTATATATGTAAATTGTAAAGCAATAAGGGTTACTGACGTGTGAAGTATGTGCAGCCCTCATCCACTAAACCTGCATGATTGCATGCACCTAGAACCCAAGCAAAGCTTACAATGTTAGGATGTGTTCCATAGTGCTTCATTAATTCAAATATTTTGAGAGGTTCCTTGCAAGATCCATTTTATATTGGGTTACTTCAATTTGTTCCCTTAGTTCTTTTCAGTCTTTCTATACATGCACAAGCTGACTTGTGTGCATCAGAATCATCCTAGCATTTGAAACTGCAAAAAGGGATGAGGTGATCTAACTCTACAGGGGTTCAAGAATGCACCCAAGCTTGTATTAGCAATCAAAGCCCATCAACATTGAGCTCCTATCTTTGCACATTTATGGATGATGGACTGTTATGTCACATATTCTTCTTGTTGCTAAACTTTAGCTTATCCACCTTCAACTTAAGCCTCTTTGCCTCTAATTGTAGCTCGCTGTCTCATTTACCCAATTGCATCATATAGCTGAGGGACTTTAAGACTTTGACTCTATTAGTGTATACTGGATTTTGATGGACAATTCCTTTCTTTTGTGGACAAAACATGTATTTTTAATAGCTCCCTTCTAGTTCATAATGCTTCTATTTATGCTTGTTCACATTGTCTTCCTTTCTGGAATGTGGTGGCTAAGATTGAGATTTTTATGTTATCATTGGAAAGGGAGGACAAATCAACTATCTTTGGTGGCAATTGAAATATGAGGTGCTCTGCACTTGTCTTAAGTATTTGCAGTTAATTAAGTCTTATTATTATCCCCTAATTTTATTGTTGAACACTTTTAAGTTTAGTGTTTTATGAGTCATGGTTTGGGCTTGTAGAACATTGTGATTGTTTGTGAGCCTTGTGAATACAACACATGTTCTTTGCAGTTTTACATAAAACAATAATTTTGTTGGAAGCTTAATTGAATTTTTTCAATCCTCTAATAAATTTAGAGGCAGATTAAAAATTATTACTGAGGAATTTATCATTAGCATTTGAGTTTTCTTTATCAAGGTCTAAATGTTTGACACATAATCTTGTAATTATGACCTACATCTCATTCCATGTTGCAGTTATCTGACATTTGGAGGGGGGCCTCGAAAATGTGTTGGCGATATGTTTGCTACATTTGAGGTGAGTTGAAGAAACATTTTTCTTTTAGAGAGTATCTAAACATCTTAGGACCTTGATAGTTATGCCTAATGAAATTATTAGATGAAATAAGAGTCTTAGAGACAGCTAGGTAGCTTGTTTACTCACATGATTAATTGAATGATTCCATCCATTATATTTATTCTTTGTTGTTGTATGTGCAAATTTTGTTTTTTTGTTTTCGTTTTCCTTGATTTTAGTTTGTCATTTCCTTATAATACTAATATTTGGGTCTATCTTCTATATCCTTCTTGAGGGTAGAAGATATTTGTGATATCGCAAAACTTCTTCAGCCAGAAGATGGGTCTAGAAGATAGACCCAAAACATAAAGTTGGTATTATAAGGAAAATGGTATTGTGAAATCAAGAAAACTGAAAACTAAAAATGTCTTATTGTGGAAATTTGAAAAATCTAATTTTTTTTGTTCTCTTCTTCATTTCTGAAAATGTGACTCTCTGACTTATACTTGAAGTAAGGAAGCCTTTGTTTCTTCCTTGTCACCATTTACTTATCACTACAAGGCTAGTGGATATTGGTCTTTTTCTGACTTTCTCTCAATTAGTTCTTGGTGATTTTAGCCTCATATTTTGCTGACAGGTGTACACATTATTGTTCTTCACCCTTCATATGTGCAAATGGTTGCATATGCATGTAGAAATTGTTTCATTTTTTTAAGCATATTCTGCCTACTTCTATCTATGTGGTTTTGGTATTGATGTCCAATTTGTTAAATCAAGAGCATATCACCACTCTGTTAGTTTCTATGTATTTTGTTGTAATATCTTAAATCCTTTGTGCATTGGTCTCAAAGTTGTTAAATGTTATCAGCATTACTACCAAGTCTCAGTTCATTCATGGTACTTTTGACCTTGTTTGTGGTATTATTAGCTCTTTTGACCTTATTTGTGACATTACTAGCTCTTTTAACCTATTGACTGCATCGTCATCTTTTGGGCACATTTTTGGTGTTATATTTGCAGACAGTTACAACAACCACAATGTTGATCAGGAGATTCAATTTTGAACTTTCTATTGGAGCTCCACCTGTAAGTCAAGTTGCATGTGCATTATCTTATTCAACATGTGACTAGAGGAAAAAGGACTTTTTACATGTTGTCAAATGGATACCTCCTCTTAGGCATGAGTGATGTTAAGTGGTATATTTATTAGTAACTCTTGTTGTTTATGCAGGTGGGAATGACAACTGGGGCAACAATTTATACCACTAAAGGCTTAAAAATGACAATGACACGAAGAACTAGGCCTCCAGTGATTCCAGTGATTGAGGCTTCAACACTCAATATGGTTGATGAAAGTGGTTTAATCAAGAGCTATAAGACTTCAAATGGACCTGTTAGTGTTCAAAATCCAAAAACATATGAAGGAAAACTGAATAAAAATGAGATAAATAGAAATGAGATTCCTTCTTCTTACCTATAACATGCGTACTTTGGTTGATTTAGCTGGGATGGGAAATACTTACTTTGGGAAGGAAAAATAATGGCTGCTCCTATAAGGTAGTTCTACAATTTGTGTCAAAGATTCCATGTCATTACAGTGCCAAAGGCATTGGATAGGTGCTTTCATCTCTCTCTTCTACCATGTTAAGCTCTATGTACCAGGCATTACACATAGTCCATTTTAAATAGTTGCTACCAAATATAAGCTAATATATGGATGTATAGAACAATGCAAAATTATGTGTCTACTGACTTATCCTTAGTTGCATAGAAAGCATAAAGGCTCTTATAGATTTTTTGTTTTCCCTCTCCTTTGTGTCAATCTCAAGATGATGAGATCTTAATCAAAATTCTAGATTCCTACAATTAATGCAAACACATCCATAAATACCTTCATATGTTTCCTTATCCTTCCTTACCACATACAATTGATTGAATTTCTTTACAAAACCATTATTTCATCTTGTTTACTTCTTGAGAAAATATATACATCTTTTAAAATATTTCCAATTTTCTCTATTCTATATTTTTTTATTTTATTTTGCATTCTATGTTTGTTATCTGCACTAGGATTTTGTCTTCTTAAATTGATTTTTCTTGTGCTATGTTATTGCAGTAGTTGTAATGCTACTTTCTATAGTAGGGCACAATGTCAGGTATATAAGCGTGTTTGATTTATGGGAAGATGCAATTGTAGCAAGCATTGGGAAATCATCAATGAGGATGGAAATTGTTGAATCATCTTTACTGGAAAAGGTACTTTTGCATGGCATGTTTTTATTTTGTTGTTGTAGAATAGTAGGTCCAATTTATGACTTAAATAAGAACTATCTTTTCCTAGTATTGAACTGCAATCTTACAAATCCTGCATTAATGATATAAAATGCACAATGGAAGTACACCAATGATCATCTTATAGGTAGTAGTGCAAAGCAATCTCTGTAGACACCGAGAAATCTGGTTTAGGCACTGCTGACTTCCTGTTCTTCATAATTCATATTCTTCATGGTCATGATTAAATAATGTCAATTATTTAATTACTCTCTATAGTCTTCATTTCTTCTATTGATTAAATATTCTTAATTATTTAATTAATTCATCTTCTTTTATTTCTTCTATTAATTAAATAATCTTAATTATTTAATTAATTTACACTTTTCTTTATTCTATCTGATTAATTAAATAAACGCTTTTTATTTAATTATGTTACTAATTAACCTTATCCGTCTTGTCAAATTAAATAAATTCTTATTTAATT
>VDFB02110389.1:0-69732 GCA_007258455.2 Sequoia sempervirens
GTTTCCATGTGAATCTAATTTCATTTGATTCAAGTCTCATCAAATTTTATTAAGATTTGAATAAGTTATGACTATTTTTGTGAAGGCGGGTCTGAACCCTACCTAGTGTTTTTAGTTTTAGGAAAAATGCAATAACTTTATTTTTCACCATTGGATCTTCATTAAAATTGGAGTAAAAGTCTATAATTATTTTTTCTTCAATCTCACCAGAGAGATATGCTTCATTATTTGTTTTTTAAAGTTATTAATGATAGTTCATTGCATTAAATTGTGGGCTTCCATGGCAATTTTTCCAATGTGATCTAGAATGCACTTAATCATTGTTTGAGATGAATCCATTTATGAAATTTCTCAAGTGAATCAAGTTTGTTGCATTTTTTTCATTGTTGATGATTTCTTAGTTGTGTTATTTCAATGTAAGCCAATAATTCCTAAAAGCAATAATTTTTTTTTCAAGCAAAGGGACTTAACCAACTATTTTATCTCTAGAATGTCTTTAATGGCTTGTAACAATGGTATTTCAATGTTCATCTTCTTCAACTCACGAAGAAATTGAGAATCAACTACATTCATGTAACTAGGTTGGGAGATTTCAGGAGTGAATTTTTCTTCCTTTAACCTCTTAGGGTAAGGTGCTTGATTGACATTTTTTCCACCCTCAGAGTTTAGTTTTTATCTTGATTTCTCGTGATCTTTCCCACCTTGAACTCTTTATTCTAGTGTAGATTGAACAGTCCAATTTCTCAATTGAATTTCATTAGCATCAATCATGTTCAAATTAGGGGGATTTGCATCATTATGGGTATTTCTCAAATTTGCAACTAGTTGGGCTGGCAATTGAGCCCGGTTTACTCAGTCATTAGTAGGATTAGGGGCATTGATTGTTGGAGGTGTTTGTACCCAGGGACATTTTTTCCCCTAATTTTTCCATGGTTGAAATTGCATCTAATTTTGTTGCCATGATGGTTGATTTGACTACTATTGCAGCTACTGATTAGCTTTCCATTGTGACTAGTTCGATTGAGGATCATCCATTCAGGTTGACCCCAATATGTAGGTGTTGGTTGTGGTTGATATGGAGGGATCCATTGATTTTGGTTTTGCCAAGGGTTCTAATTCCAATTAGATGTAGAACCATATTTCCTTTGATTAGCATTATACCCTATGTTTTGAGGTCTCTAGCCAACATAATTAAGCTCTTCCTCTACCATAGGTGGTTTCTTCAAATTTCTCTTAATCCCAACCAAAAGATTACAGGAACTTGTTAAGTGTTGTTTCTCACAAATCTCACATATATCAACTTGATTCAATGGAAACTCTCTTAAAAGGTGTTTCCCCCTACACTTGGAACAATAAATAGACAAAGGTTCAGTATTCTTCTTATCTCTTTGCATGTTGAGATGAAGAAGTAAATCATTTTTCATGTTTGATAATTCCTCCATTACTTTTGACACATCAGTAGTATGAACCTTGTTTCTTCTGGAGTTTCTAGTTCCTACTCTAGTCCTAGAGTAGTTTCTACATATTTCAATAGTATCATCCACAGAAAGATTATTAATGTCCCCTTTCCCCATAAGATTCAAAGACTCTCTTGATTCATCATCAATTCCTCTCAGAAAAATTGTTTTACTAATTTCACCAACCAACCCATTAGTACACCTTTGGTGCACAAATTGAAATCTATTAGCATAATCTTCTAAACTTTCATCCTCCATTTTTCTTATTCAAAACAATTCCTCCTTCCTATCCCTTACTCGACAATAATCTTGGTACTTATCCAAGAACTTAGTTTCCATTTGCTTCCAAGTTGTAATTGTTCCTGCACCTAAACCCATGAACCATTGTAAAGCTAACTCTTTCAAGGTAGATGGAAATAACTTCAACTTTTGGTTATCATTTTTATAATCATAGGTTTGGTATAAAACTTTGAACTCAAAAATGAATTGACTAGGATCCTCGAAAGTTTTTACCCTAAAGGTAGGAAAAACTGAGGGTGAAATATTCTTCATAGGAGGCTCACCAATCTGCCTTTCAAGATTAATAGTATAAGAAAATGTCCTATTTGCTTATAGATGTACTAGTTGGTCACCCATTTCTTCTTCTTCGAATGGATTTTTTTTCTCTTCTTTATTTTTGATCTGATGGTCTCTTTTCTTGTCTTGATTTTCAATCTGTTGTTGTTTTATATCTTGTTCCTAATCAAAATCAATGTTTCTTCAAAAAT
Organism: Sequoia sempervirens; assembly: GCA_007258455.2. Classification (NCBI taxonomy): domain Eukaryota; kingdom Viridiplantae; phylum Streptophyta; class Pinopsida; order Cupressales; family Cupressaceae; genus Sequoia; species Sequoia sempervirens. Next base: position 2,225 of record VDFB02110389.1, read on the forward strand.
CAATGTTCCATGGAAGAAACCTTCCTAGATGGTCTCTATTTTGTCTCATCCACAATTTAAGTCTATCTTCCTTATCAACACCAAGGCTTCACACTTAATATCCAGATCTTTTATTCCTAGGAAACAGTGCAAAAAATGATGGGCAAGGTCATTCATGCCACAACTTGCATCATTTCGTCAATTAATTATTGAACCGAGTGTTTCTTAGAGCTATATCTGATAAGGATGTTTCTCACAGATTCTTGGGGGGTTTTTTACTATAAAAAGTGACTTCTGGTTTTGGTTTGGCTCCTTCAAGAGCTTTCAGGAGCTTTTAGGAGCTCTCAGGAGTTGAACTTCAGTGACTAATTCCTAAGGATTAATTCTACGTTATTTCTTAATTTAAAGTTTTTTCAACTTACTTCTGACTTCACTTAACCTGATTGAGACTGATTCATGGAAAAGACTAACATTTACCTTAATTCTTAATCTAGAATTCAAAATCCAAATTTACTTCAAAAGAAATCTATCTTAAGATTTGCTAGAAAATAAATTCTATTTTAAATAACAGAAATAAGTTGCAAGGAAATAAGTGTTAACATAGAAAACATAAACACTAATTCCCATGAATAGATTCAAAACAAGTTTCAGCTTCATCTTTCCATAAGTTTCCATCATTGCTTCTATTAAACCTAGCAGATAATTATCAAACTTAATTTCTACAAACAACATCCAAATCTTGATTAACTTAATAAAATTTATAACCAATATAATAAACCATTCTAACGATGATGAACTTAGCTTAAAAATGATTAAATGCAATTGCTAAAAAAATTCAAACATAATTAACATTGCATATTTAATATCCAATGAACATAAATAAAATAAACTCAGAGAAATACCACACAAGGTCAATTCCTTTGGTTGAGTGGGCCCTGCTCTTCCTCTAGTGAGACCTCAAACACAGCGAGTCGAGTTAACATCTTATTTTCATTCAAATTGATCAAAATAGGGATGTAGAACAAAGTAGTGTAGCAATTACAAATTCCAATTGAAAATCATCTAACTACTTTCTAAAACCTAAAGATGGATATTTATAACTATATCCTTATTGAATTCAAAACATGGTGTTAACTACCAAGATACAAGGCTTCTAATCTAAAGACTAAAAGAGAACTAAAATAGAACTAAAAATAGACAAAGGGAAAATGCCAGATCAATGTTGGGACAAGAAGTTCCTAAACCAACTAAAAGAAGCTGATTTGAAACTTTAGTGATTCATCATGCAGTTGGTGCGATTAGTGGTGTAATTTTCTTCATTTGGTTAAATAGGGAGTTTAAATTTATCTCTAAACTAAGTCACTAGTCATCAATCTTTAAATACCCTAAATAAGATCCTTAAGAATAGGATACCAATTATGACAGTAAAAGACTAAAACTGCATAATTAACTCATCACTATCACCACAAAAAGCAATGCATTTTAATATAAAGCATTACCTCTAATATATTTACCAAATTAGCCAACATAAAGTAAAACAAGTAAATATATCAGCATATAGTCTACCACTAGTCATGTTAATAATATAAACAAGTCTTTTAAACCATAAAATGATTATTTGAAAGTATTTTTGAGCCCTCATTAGTTTGTATGTCTCCAAATCTATCTAAGAGGTGACCAATACAATCTGGTCCATCTCCATCACCTCTAAGCAGGCATCAAAATTGGTATCAGGATCATAAATCATGCGGTCACTATCGATAGGCAACTACAATATCTGCCACACATCCTCTAGGGTCATTGTTTCCTCTCCCATCAGAAGGTGGAAAGAAGTCTTGTTGTTCCATCTCTCACACAATGTTGTCATCATGGCCAAATGTGTCTTGATCACTGGTGGGTAGACAATGTACCATAATCCAATCTCTCTTAGGTGCTCCTAACACAACTCTGAAATATCACCCAATCTCTCTAGTACTATGGGCATGTGCCCTCTTGACATCAATGGTGGGATGACCTCCTATAGTCATAAATCCTACGACATCAGGAAATCATCAAAATTTGAAGTCATTTGGAATTTTCAGCTCAGAAATCACAAATTTGTCACTGTTTACAAATGCATCGCTATATTCGAAAGTCAAACAGCGATGCCCAATGAATTTTAAAATCTCAAATTGACAAATGCATTGCCATACAAGATGGTGTCATGATTTAGAATTTGGCATGACCTAACCCTAACTTTTAAATTGTCAAGTGCATCGCTAGATAAGTTTGTGTCACCATTTACAATTTGAAACCCTAATTTCAAATTGGAAAAAGCATCGACACATACATATGCATCGCTATCTATCTTTTGAGCATCGCCAATTGAAGTTTGGGCATTGCTATATAGCAATGTACCCAAATTCTAAATTTTAACACCTAATAAATGCATTGAATTTTCAAATTTCAAATCAAGTTTCAAATCACATACAGGTGGTCATACACCTGGAAGCTGCTGGAACTCACAAACTCGATCGAAAATGTGTCAAGGAAGCTAATGGCATGCCATTTCATTGGAGAGTCAAAGCTTAATTTTCAATAAATTCTAAAGTGTGAATGCAAAAATTAATTGAAAATGACCCCTTTTAATCTATTTAAGCTAGAAAATTAGGGGGTTTTCCCCTAATTTAACCTTTTTAATGGGGTTTATTATCATTTTCATTATTTTTTCCAATCCGGACCAAATTTTGCATTGTTTTTTTATGTTTTTGGCACTATTCTTGCATCTTGGAACCTTTTGTGGACCCTAGGGGAAACTTTTCAACCTTTATCAAGAAATCAACCCAAAATTGAAAAAAAATTCCCAATTTATTGAGGGGGAAGGGAGTCAGTTTTATCCTTTTGTTGGGGCATCTATAAAAATAGATTTTTTTTTACTTTTTGATTTCAGCAACATTTTTAATCTGAACAGTGTTGTTCTTTGAACTAAAGCAGTAGGTGCCTCACTTCAAAGAGGATCAAAATGTAGACACTAAAAAATGTCCTAATCGATGTCATACACTTAAACTAGATTTATTAACATCATTTCCTCTTTATCTATCCTTTTTTTGCTTAATTAATTCAATTAGCCTAGCTAATTAATTAATTACATCATTTTCATCTATTTGGCCTAATTAATTAAATTAGGTTAATTCATTTCTTCTTGCACTAAAAATTCATCTCATTAAATTAAATACATCAAAATATTTAATTAAATATCATTTCACCCCTCCCCTATTCATTAAATCATCCAATTTAATAAATATCTTTTAATTCCTCTAATCCCCTAATTGCATAAATTAAACCTCGTTTAATTATCAATTAAACTAATTATTCCTCTAATCATAGGGAATATTCACATGGAATATTCTTTATCCTTTTTCACAATTAAAACTTTGTTTTAATTTGTAAAATCCTCTTTTTCCTCACCCTAATGGAATATTCTAAGGAATATTCCCTCTCCTCCAATCAACTCAGATTTGCTTCAAAAGAAAGTTAACCCTCTTACCTTTCTAGGAAGTTACCTTTGACCTATGTGAGTAGGTCAAAAGTGGTTTTTTTTTTAGGTAATTGTGAGCCTTTGATTAATCTTCATCTTGCATTCTCATTTGTTGATGAGAATCCATGATCCATGTCTCTCATCACTTTCATCCTGAACCCTTGATTGAGCTTTTTGATCTCAACCATTCATTCCTCATTTTCTATCCTATAAATAGATCACTATTTGGAGACAAATGGATCCATCTTTTGTTGCAAACTCATGTTGTTGAATTTACATACATCGATACTCTCAATTTGCATACATTTAGTTTATTTTCAGTTTGTTTTAATTGCATAAATAGCTTAAATATTTCATTAGTGGCTTCCATGCATCCATCTTAATTTGTAAATAAATTAGGGTGTTCATCTTTTAGCATCATTTTAGCTTAAATTAGCTTAGATTAGCTTAGAAATTGCATAATTAGATCATTTATAGCATATAATCATCCTAACTTAGCTTGCATCATGTTCATTGTGTGAATAATTTAGGTTTTTCATACACCAAACATCATGGTTTCATCAATTCTCTTCCATAGAATCGACTGAAACAATCTCACTATCACAGGATTGAGAAAGGGTCATCGGTCCATGTATCAACATGACACTAATTCCACAACAAGATAAATTTCAATGGATTAGAGTACATGTTTTCTTTAAAGCTTTCAGAAGATTAGCATCTTTGGTTTTTTGATAAAACTTTTACTTTCAATTTTTATTTACTAATCTTGTTGAGGTTTGATTATTGGTTGCTTCATTATGCTTCGATTCTTTGTGGATCAAGCATAATTCGGCCCATAACCGATATCCTCACATAGACAACTTTAAAAGGTTTAAATTTGCTACAATTGATTTACCCCACTGCTCTTAGTTGTCTTGTTCAACACAAAATTCACTGTCATTATCAATCCTCAAACATTTTTTTTTTCTAGTCTACAATTCAACCATTGCTTTAAATTCTTTAAATCAACTAAAAACTTCAAATTTACTCTTTGCAAAATATACCCATGTCCTTCTACTACAATCATCAATAAATGAAACATAATATGTGGATTTACCAATTGAAGGAACATCTACATGACCAAATACATCAGAATGAATATGATCCAATACACCATTAAATTTATGGGAACTCAAATAAAGTTGAACGCTATTTTATTTTCCATAAATGCAATGCTCACAAAAATCAATTGCAATATTACAATCAGAAAAACCTTCAACAAGGTTTTTTATTTTTCAAGGTCCTTAGACCCTTTTCTCCAATGTGGCCAAGTCTCTGGTGCCATAAAATTGTTTTCTTTGGAGGTAACTTTGTCTTATAATAAAGAGCATGCTTGGGTAACCAAATTCCATGACCATCTATTGAAGGTGAAACCCTCACTTCTTCTATAGACTTTCTTTTCATAGAAGTACTATTGCACTCAACAGTGCATGCATCAAGTTTATACAATGTCCCATATCTAAAACCTCTAGTAATCACCATAGCACCTCTAACCATCTTGCATTCTAAAATACTACCTGCACACTAGCATCTATTAGTTTGCTCACAGATAAAAAATTTCATTCTAATCTAGGGATATGCAACACACTATTAATCATTTTTATTCTACCATCAAGAAACTTGATTTTAACTTTATCATGGCCAATAATTTTTAAATGAGAATCATCACCCAAGTACACCTTACCTCCACCAAATTCTTCATATTCACAAAACCAACCTCTATTAAAGGTCATACGAAAAGATGCACATGAGTCAAGTAACCATGCATCATTACCTGCACGAGTTGCCAAAGTTGCAATGAATGTGCCACCATCTTCCTTCTCGGACTTGGAATCATAATTGAATTCCTTCTTTTTCTTCTTCATTTCTTCTTTACATTCCTTACAAACATGTCCAAGCTTACCGTAGTTCCAACAAATAACTTTGGAATTTCTAGGAGATTTAGATCTCCCCCTGGACTTGGATTTGTCACTCTTCTCATTATTTTTACCTTTTTCTTTAGGTCTTCCATGAACATTTAGGGCCTTATTGGAAATGATAGATACCTTCCTCCTCATATCTTCAGAAAGAAATGAACCCACCACATATTCAGTCTTCAATATAATAGAACTACTCCCAATAGCGATAACAAGAGAATCCTAGGAATCAGGCAAAGAACAAAGAAAGATGTGATATTCTTTCTCCTCATCCATTTCGAAAGCAACTGATGCCATTTGAGCCACCAACATATTGAATGCTTCTAGCTGATTTGTGATTCATCCACCCTCTTCCATTCTCAAGGAATACAACTTCTTCCTCAAGAAAATCTTGTTCACTAAAGATTTGGCTTGATACATCTCACCAAGCTTCTTCTATGTTTTTTGTGCATAGGTATCTTCATGGACATTAATTAAAATAGACTCTACCAAGCACAAGGCTTTATTGTCCATAACATCATATTGAGTAGCTTGAGTAGGATATGTAGGCCTTCAAACATTCTCATCAATAGTATCTAAAAAATCTTGATCTATCAATAGATCCTCCATCTTTAGCTTCCACATCTCAAAATTATTTCCAAAAAATTTCTCCACCTTTATTCTCCTTGATGAACATGCCATCTAAACATTATTACAACAAGATCATAAGGTGTCTTCTACACAAGCTCCCACTCAAATTTGGATTAGTTCAATAAACCCAACAACCCACAACTAAAACCAAAGATGATTAATCTTTGATACCACTTGTAAGGAAGCTAAGGTAGCATAACAACTTCCTACACTAACCTTAAGAGGATAATAATGCAAAACTATTATAATTATTTAATAGTTACAAAATCTTAAACAAAAATATCATGCATACCACAACATAATGATTTATGTGGGGAAATCCCTTTCAGGAGAAAAACTTCACACTCCAAAAGATTCCTAATATATTATTTAGAAGTCAAAATATTACAATATACTTGAAGAGAAAGCTTCTCACAGGAGTATCACCACCAAATATCAAGAGACAACCTGACTACTATTAGACTCTCATAATATAACACCATCTACATACATCCCACCTGCTTATAACAAGATTTTTTGAACCTTCTAGAATTAGGGTTTTACAAGGTTTTTTTTTTCATTTGATGGATTAATGAAAAAACCTTGAAGTGTCAGTGGGAAAAATCGTTGACATGTTAGCGAGAAAAAATCTTTACGTTTCAGCGAAAAAATAAATTGGCCCACGTCTTGGTATGAGTGTACAATATTTGGATGACCAATCGCCACATACAAACATACATCCTATAAATAAATTATATATAATTGCAAGGTTGAGAAATATTTTCCCAACAATTTCTAGGTTCTCTTCTACTATTTCTACACCCCCAAAATCCTAATTTTCATAGTTAGACGGTAAAAAATAAATCAAAAAATCTGAGTTTCCATGAGTTGAAAACAAAGGTGACTACTTTGAAAACTTTTCAACTTTGTTCAATTTTGATCTTCAAAGGATCTTCCACCTAAAACCTATAAACACAAACACAAGAGGAGAAAAATGTTGTTTTTGGTGATGGGGAGTTTTGCTTGGTCAAACCCCATTCAAGTATTTAAACTTTTAAATGAAATCAAATAACATGAAGGAAATGATGAATGAACAATGCAATGTCACAACTCACCAAACCCTTGATTAAACCTTAGAGTGAAAATATACAACTAGCATGAAGTGGCCTCAATGGATCTGGATATTGATCTTGAAACTTGATTTTAGATGATGTCTTTGAATGCTCGAATGGATCATGGACACTACATCACCATATTAGCTCAAACAACATGCATGAATTTGACATGATAATGGAATCTTGATTGCTACAATAATATTCCATAAATATATTCTCTTGAATGACTTGAAATTCCCTTGAATTCTCTTGATAATGCTCACTTGAATATCCTTAGCTTTCTTGAAATCTTCTAGGCGAAACATAGTGAATGATCTTTTATATATACATATGTTAAAATTAATTCGCAAAATTCAAATAACACAATCCAACATGTGAATACACATTTGAAATTATTGAAATACCACCAAAAACATATTTGGAATTTAGGTCCTAGGTCTAAGTTAGGACCCATTTTCCCTTGGGCGAATGGGTCCTAGGTCACTTACCTAGGACACACATTCTCTAATGTTAAGTGTTATGTCATGGAATTGATGAATGTCAGGTCTTACCCTTCAGAAATTGCAATTAATTAGGCTTGGATTTGAATTAAAGGTGCCAAGGAAATTAAGCTCAATTACTTAATTAGGCCCTATATAGGTGTGAAATTGTAAAGGGATACAGTTTACAACACTAAAATAAGGCATAATTAAATTTATTTCAACCAATTTCAAAATGAGTTTGAAAAAGGGATACCTTTTCCTACACTACACAAATTAGTAAACCCTATTTTTTGATGTTTCATTTTGGTGAACCCAACTTTGTACAACAATTTTTTTAAAATTGGAGTCTATTTCAACTATAGATCTAATTTTTGCACTAAGTTTGCATTACATTTTCATTAGTTTCATTACATTTCTAGGATTCTTTAAACTCTCATTAGTAAGCATTGAATTTAGGGTTTAATTTTCCATGTTTGCATCATTTAAATTCATAATTTTTTTTTAAAAAATACATTAAGTGTACATTAATCTTGAATTATATTTGCATCAAGATCATCATTCAAGCATATTGGTTCAGATTTAGGTTCTAATTTCATTTTAAAAGTAGTCATTTTTTCGTCATTTGACCTTATTTGCATTTGCATTTAGACACCCAAATCTAGAAAAACTTATTACAAAAATATTTGTTTATAACCAGAAATAAAAATCACATACAAAAGCCAAGAATTTGAATTTTTCAATTTTTAAAACCCTAAGCAAGGACCCATTGGACCATGGGAAAATGAGTCCTTGTACAAGCATTCTAACCAATTTCTGAGTGCATTTTTAAATCTCTATTTTAGCTTCCCATTTTTGTTGTTCAAACTCTATTTTGAAATTCTATAAATAATTAGTATGTGCAAGAAAAGGTGTTATTTTGTCTCATTTGTTGCAAATTCATAAAAATCCTATTCAATTTCAATATTTAAAATCATCAAATATATGGGACAAGTGTTACATTTTGAAGCATTGCATATGTTGGATAGATTACTTTTCATTTCAGGAACACACTCAAAATTCACAATGTTAGTATCTTTCTTACCCAAGTATTCCAAGAAAAGGCTCACTAACAAGCATGTTAGTCATTCTTCCAATATCGTTCCTAGTTATGAGAGTCACTTAGTGCAAGAGATTGAAAATCTTGACACATTCCTTAATTCCCCATTGCCTATCCTTCAGACATACCCTAATATCTCTCCTATTTGTGAGAATGTTTTAGTGAAAGAGGATGTAAGCATAGAAAATCATGAAAATCATAGTTTCTCTTCTCCCAATATCTCTCCTATTTGTGAAGAAAATATTTTGATGTTAGAAGATACACTCATTGAGAGTCATGAATATTGAAAGCTCCTCTCCTAAAATATCTCCTACTTCAAAAGATATTATGGCACAAGAGAATCAGATCATAGTTACATTTCTTAACATCACTTCATGTAGTCTCCATTTATCTCCCACTTGTAAGAATGTTTTCGTGAAAGAGGATGCAATCATGGAAAATCATGAGAATCACATTTTTTCTTCTCCCAATATCTCTCCTATTAGTAAAGAATATATTTTGGTGTTTGAAAATCCACTCATTGAGAGTCATGGAGATCTTTTTTCTCCCTCTGCTAATGGTTCTCCCACTTGGGAAGATATAATTAAACAAGAGGATGTAATCATTGATAAGAAATAAAATTGTTTCTCTTCTCTTTATGCCTCCCCAACTTGTGATGAAGTTATCTTACAAAATCTAACCATGGAATGTGATGAGAATCTTGTTTTATCCTCTCCTAAAAACTTTCTTATTAGGGAAGATATCGTGGTGCAAGAAAATGACAAAACTGACACATGTCTTTCAGAAAATAGTAATGTGGATTCATTAAATGAACATGATGAGGTGACATTAGAATCCTATTTTTTAAATGATCATCAAAATAAGGATAAATATTTTGAGGTTATGAACATTACATATCCCTAGATTTCTCCTACAAGTGCTCTAATCATTAGACCTCCCAAGTCATCTCTTGAGCCACTTCTTACCATCTAACCACCCTCATATCAACCTCAAGTTCAAAAAAAATCCATGCTTATCATAAGACCACCTAAAAAGAAACCATTATCCCTAGGTGATATCTTGAAATTTGCAATGCAACTTGATAGTTACAATGTTTCATATCAGCTAAGTTATAGTACCATTGATCACACATATACCACAAGAAACAAAAGGCAACCAAAACCATTCATACTTCATTTCCATTACCTCAACCTATCTTGCCTAGTGTTCCTCATTTACCTTTGCATAGTGGAAAGGATTATTCTCTTGTGGATGAACCATATATTTTTGGGTAGGGCTTATATGCTACTCTTCCACTCCTAGGATATTGCACCTAAAAGGAGAGAGATAAACCCCACTCAAAATTCAAGCTAGGTTCACTCAAATTATGCAATGTATGATGTTATTTACACTAAATTGAATGATCTTAGTGCAATTGGATGATCTATTTGACTGAGTATGAATGCAAGACCTAAGAATTATGCAATGTTGGAAAACATAATGTGATATGCAAACATGAATAGAGTATGAACAAATGCAAAACATAAAAGAAGAAGATTGATTTAGAGATACACCTAAGAAGAGAATGGAGAATCTGGAATATTTTGAATGCTAACTGAGATCACTAAAAATCACCAGTGGGACTCATTCACCACTGGTGGTGAATCAATCCTACTTCTGATGAAAAGTTCTTGGAAACTGGTTTCTGAGTGTCAAGATCTGGAATCTGACAGAATTTGGATTTCCAACCTTTAGGTGGGGCTTATTTGCCACTGATGGTGAATTAGTCCTCTCCCAAAATTATGAGAAATCAGGGGACAATTTTGCAACACCAGATTTGAGGTTGTCTTCTTGTCGAGTTGACGAAGTTAATTTTGCAAAAAACTAACAAAATGTCTTCTCTAAGCTTCAAATAGGGTTGATTTGACTTGAATCACTTTGTTGACTTTTTTACAACCTTTCAACACCTAATTACTTGTTAAATATGCATACACAAGTCTGTAAACACACATACAAGAGGGGGAAAATGGTTGAGGTTTAGAGAATAGGGGTTTTCCTTGGTCAAACCCCACTTTGGTAATCAAACCCTTAATAAAATAATGAAATGTAAGAGAATGATAAACAAATAACATGCAAATGCTATCAACTTACCAAAAACATTATTGAAGAAAATATGAAGTTATATCAATCGTTGCTCCAATATGCTTGAATGATGCTTGATTAGATGATACAAAGTGCTTGAATGCTTGATTGAGTATGTAAATTAGTGAACTTGATGAATGCTTGAATGAATGGGGGTTAAAATGGATGTAAAAAAACTTATTTATACATTATTGTGCCTTAGTAACCTGATGATATCTCATCATAGGCTGACATCAAGTGATTTTGAATAAAACCTAGAAAGAAATTTGAAATTTTTTGAATTTGGATCCAAGAGGGACACATTCACCACCCATGGCGAATGGGTCCCACCTTGGACTTGAAAGTGGATATCAGGAATTAATTCACATTTAATGTTGTTTGTTAGGTTTACATTCAAAAATACACTTAAATAAGCCTTATAAGGGCATAAAGGGGTCAAATAAAGCATGAGAAAGGTGTAAATAGTGAAATTATGCCTAGAAAAACATGAAATCTTGTTACAAGACTTTACAACACTTTAAAATAGGACTTGATTAGTTATGAAAAGGTGATTTTTTGGTGAATTGTAATGAATAGAGTCTAGAAAAGTGTAGAAATGTTTGACAACACTTCACAATACCTTCACAAGACGTCATAATTTAAACTTTAAGGGCCTAAATGTGAATGTTTAGGCCACATTACAACATTAAATCAAAGAAAAATAAGCAAATCATCATGAATAAAGACCTAAAAGACCATGAAAATTCCAAGGGGCCATTTTTCTATAGTGCAATGGAAAAACTTAAAAATACTCTTGCTAAGATATCCTTATGGGATATTATTGAAGCCTCACCTAATTACCATAGCATGCTTCAAATAGACTTGCAACTAGTTGTGGTTCCTCCTAGTGCAAATCCAAATGATGTGGTAAGCCTAATTCAAGGAATGGATTAAGTTAATATAGACATTATTTTTCACCTAAGTGAGCTACCTCCTTTGGAAGAACAAAACCAAAATGAATCATTCATGATAGTGGCTATCATTAATAAATGTGGGATAAAGTGTAACGCCCCGCCGTGCGAACCCCAAAGGACAACAACACAATAAATACCGCACAATTTTTTTTAAATGCACATAACATACATGTAATACACATTAAGTCATAACATGAATTTCATTTAAGTAAACTCACTAACACAAACATCCTTTGGGGTACACGAAGAGTCATTACGAAACTTAGATCCATACAACATCAATAAAGAATAGAATCCAAAGATATAAAGTAAACAATAACAAATATAACACATACATGATAATCAATGATAAGAAACCATCTGAATACGCAAATACATCATATGCATGATCATCCTAACACATTGAATAACAACTACCATGGTCAATATCCACACCAAGTTTAACATTTCATTACAGTACAATGTTTAAGAAGTACAAGGATACAAGAGTGTTCCAAATATAAGTGAAACCATCACCAGATAGCATGATACAAATGAATAAATGAATACAAAGTATCATAACTGGTTCCAAGACAGATACAACTTTGGAGTCACTGCAACAACACCAATCCACACCTCTCAATCCTCGACTAGGAACCCAATGGGGTGCTTGGCACGTTCCACCCGACCATGTGAGTCCGAAGACCCACCCCCCGTGCTAGGAGCTAACAAGAAAGAGACCTCAACCAAGAACATCCAACAGAGAACCACAAGACTCAACGTCATACAAAAGTATCATAACACTCAAAAATTACAATGACATAATCAACCACATCCAAGAATCATAAATCTCATCACATAATTCAAGGCAATAGCCAGTAAACAAGGAACCAAAGGAAGATCATAAAACACTTTCAAATCAAACTGAATTAATAAATGTAACACAATTCTGAATCACAATGACACAATACAATAACATCATATCACAGTACCATAAGAGTACAAGGTCAAAACCCAACATCCACAAGATTTATACAAGACCAAAGAATACACCAAAGATCAAATAGGGTAAACCATAAATCAATTCAAAACAACTATGTTTCATCAGTTCAAGACAAAGAACCACTTCCAGAGGATTTCCAAAGAAGTAACATAATAAGGAGTGTTAGAGGAGAGTGTCATCGCATGGCTTAACATGGATTCTCCAGGCTACCTACTGCAAGGTACCGCCTCCATCTACTGATGGATTATCCAGGCAACCAAGCACTAGGAACCGCCTCCATCTATGGTTGTCCAGGCTACCTATCTCAAGGAACTGCTCCATAGGGTTGCTCATGCGGAACCGTTAACCTTTTGTGAAGACAAGGAAATGATATTGCCAACCACGGCCTTCTCAATCCCCTTTAGTCTGTGGTAGCACTAAAAGGCGGATGAGGCATCAATTATCTTTTTAATGTGATTCTACCCACCCCCTAGTTAATTATTTAAATTATCACTTATTAATTTCACTCTAACGAGGGCTATCCTGGCGCTCCTTTGTGCGCCGACCACCCACTTAGAGCCACTCTCTCTCTCTAGACACTCAAAACACAAAAGACCAAAATCCAAGGGTTGTACAACATAACAAGAACCTTAGATCACAAAAGAGAAACATGCGAGGAATTACTCATCTCGCTATAAACACATAATCAAAATCTTACAATTCTCGTACAACCCTCTTCAAAATCCAAATACCAAGGCATTTGCCACATCAAAGCACATAGAGAGAGAACATTGACCAATCATGAAAACAAGCCTCTGGAAGATTCTCAAAAAGTCACACTAGGATTTCCCCATCAAAGAACTAACAACAATAAATTGCAAGACCTCAAGAAACTATTTCCAAATCAAATATAATGAGTGAATAAACCAAAATAAGATCAACAACTCCTTACATACTTAACTTCGATACGAAATAAATCAAAAAAATTCAAAAAGATCAACTATCCACATCTCATAAACAAAACACGAGTTCCCAACTACATTGCAGCACAACTTAAATGACAAAAGATTCCTTGAATCAAAATTAATCTCCAAAGGTATTCACACCAATACGGAAACATCCAAAACAATCCTTCAACAACAGAGGTAAAAGCATGCAACCAGGCATCCAAGGGAGACCTCAATTTCCTCCTCACAAGATACCCGTACAGTTGGTAAACAAATGACCTTTGATAAAAATCAACCAACATGACAACAATGTAATTACATGTTTCAACAATATAATAAAAGTGGGAAGATTGCATACAACAAGAAGCATAAACTTATCACAACCAAGCATCACATTTGTATCCAAAATACTCCACCACAAAATCAAATATGAACTCAATGATCAAGATCACCTATGGAAACTAAACAACTCAAGAGATACATTGAAACAAAACTCAAATAATAAAATAAAAATAAATAATCATCTTGACACAAATCAACTGGCTCAAACCATCAAATCAATCATGAAACAAGTAAGCATCCATATAGAGAATTTACGAAAAAGAGAATAAGGAGATAGTCATCTTTTAGAAGATCATCTAATTAACATAATCCCTACATCTATCCAAAAATAAACAGTCAACTCTACAACCATCTACTCTCCTAATTACCAAAATAAAACTATCTTAATCAAGCAATTTTCTTATTTTCAACATATCCCTATCTACTTCATAAACTTATAAATATAAAACAATCACACTAATATTCACGTCACACAATTACATGAATGAATGTTTATACAAAAATGTTCATTTCACATAACGATTCCTAGGTCTTAAAAATAATATGAAAGATTCCATTACCCATTTGCCAAGTTATCCATTAGCCAAACATAAAAGCATGCGAGGAGAAAGATATTAAAATAACATTTATTTAATTCTAAAACTAACAGAAATATAAACGAATTAAAAGATATCACGAAATTAGTACTATAAAAATTAAATTACCAAATAAGAGAACATATAAGAAAAGGTCAATATATACTTCATATTTTAATTTTCATTATATTAAAATAAATCTCAAGTCTAAATTAGATACAATGATTAATAATATTCTAAAAGAACATATGTTTCCTCTTAAAGTAACAAATGTGAGGATTCTATACTTCACCATCCTTAATAAATGATGACTAACTACGCAACAAGATTTCAACAATTAATAACTTAATTTATTCAAAACAAGATCCTTTACTTATATATCCCCTCAACAAATATCCAACCTATTCATATTATAAGCTTTTAATATTGAAATCACTCCCCTGCAACTCATTTACCTATTACCTATTAAAACAAATAACTTTCATATGTTTCTATTGTATTTATTTTATGAATTCTGTCGAAGATAACTCTTTCCCTATTAAACATTCTAGTTTATGGACCAACTTAACTAATTAATCACCTAAAATAAAATTACACTTTTACTTAATTCACTATCTCACAGAACATTCTAACACTCGATTCATATTTTACTTTTACACCACTATAAAATCATAAACAAAATAATTAAAGAAATTATACATATTTTATAAACATATTATATAAATACGAACCATTTTCTTTTGAATAATACTCATCATACAAATCTACTTATATATTGAAATATTCTCATAAATTCTAAATATAAAAGACTACCTTCACTCAAATATTTTAACCTATAATTATGTATCTATACTTGTTTATATAACCATATGCGTATATATATATATATATATATAATAAAAAGAATAGTAATCTAAAAGGTATAAAGTCAAAATAAATAAAGGTCGCTTATATATGTAGTTGGTAATTCAAATACCATAACTTACCTTAGCTACATACCATAAAGACATAACTAAATACCAACATTTTACCGCCTCTAAAATACATCGGCTTGGTGACAGAAGGTAGGCAATGTATGTTCAGATTTAACGCTTTCCATGATTTGTGTTTTATATTATTATGATTATTGAAAGTTTTCTACTGTTATGAATACCAGAATTTATTTCATCATTTTCAATATCCATACCAGAATGGGCGCAACTCACAGACATTTATGTTCGGTCGCCATAACTCAGACAGGTTGACAATGAAATCAGAGAGGCTAATTAATTATGTACAATGTTTCAACTCTAATTACCATAACAGTGACAGGTTGCCAAGTATAACAGAAAGTGAATATTGGAATTTGGAAATATCGCCATTTACTTGCATTATTATCAAATCCCGAATGTTATCTGCAAGAATAAAGGGAGAAAAAAAACAAAGATGAGGCGCAAGTACGTGACTTAAGGGAGGGAGAATTAAGGTTCAACTTTTCTTTTCTTTTCTTTTTAAAACGCATCTCTGCTATTGGCGAGTTTCCAGGGCGTGCTCAAGTCTGCAGTTTGGAAATTAAACCTCACCACAATCAAGGGGAGCCCCCTACTATGCTAGTACATTGACAATATTTATTTTTAAGTGCAGCAACTGCGATAGATTGATAGCAGAATCAAACAAGTTATTTAAAATCTATAAACTTCCTTTTGAGTTCCAATGCGCCACTAAGTCCAGAGGGATTATTTAATTTACTATACCTTTGCAAATCGACAAGTTACAGTTGTGACGGGTACCAGGAAGAATATTTAACCCTTTAAACTTTCTATTATAACACGAGAATCCCACCACATTGAGAGAGAGAAAATAATTTATTAAACATAGTGTATACTATGCTGGCGTATAGAGCAATATTCCAGAAATTGACCTAACCAATGTTCAACAATGGACAGTTTCACAAATACGCAACCATACATTATCTTTTACAAATTACAAAAGAACGAATCAAATCCAATATCAATCTATGTAAATATAAATATTTATTCAAAATAAAAGCATTTCGTACAATAAAATTAAACAATATAATTCACGGTATTACAATCCAGCCTATCATCCACAGGGTAAAAATAACACTCTTCTATTCTAAACGAAGACTACCCAATCTCACAAATTAAAAAACACTTTCCAGTAAAATAAAAGGAATAATTACATTTACCAAAATTATATACATATACAACAGTGAATCTGCGGAGATAAGAATAAATAAGTAAATGTACCTAATTTAACTCTGGTTCATATTCCCCAAAACCAATATTTTTTTTTTAACAAAAGAACTTCCCAGACCTGGGTAAAAACTCAATTACCTATTACAATTCTTTGTCAATTATATTATTATTATTATTATTATTTTTAAATTAAATTGCATTACGGAAGTTTAGACAGTGTTTTTCCCTGGTTTTAAATGAACAATTTACAAGATCTCAACCGACATAAATTTTCAACATAAAATTTAATACAGCCACAGATTCACTCAACAAACAATGCAGCCAAATAAAATCAAAAGCATAACAATTAGAATAGAAATTTCGAAAGGCACCTGGCATCCTACGGTTGAAGAATAAACCCAACCCTATGCTTTCCTTCTCCTTTCCAATACTATAACTTCGTTTCCGAAAACCAAAAATTCTCAGACAAATTTTTCCCCCCAAAAGAAAACTCCCCCCTCTACCTCCTTTCTCCTCCCGTAAAAAGATTCCAAAAAAAATAACTAACTTCATTCTCCGAAAAACTCCCACCAGTTTCTCCAGTTTTAATTATTTATTATTATTATAATTTATTTATTTAATTTTAAACAATAATTTCTTTTGTTTTAAAATTACTTCCATTTAATTCTAAATTTAATTAAAACAAACTTTTATAACAATTAACTTTTAACTAAAATATAATTAAACCTCAATTCTTACTAACTCATAATTAGTAAAAAGTAATCTTTTAACTCCAACCCAATTAAATGAACTATCACCCACCATAACAAATTAAATAAACCATTTAACTCAAACACAACTGAAAAATCAAGACAAATTCAAATCAACACATGACTCGACAACCTCATACGAAATGACGGACTTGGGTCGGGAAATTCTTTCATAACCTCTAATTGTATTAAGACATTTATTTAATTATTTATTTTCTTTTAATTAACCACTATACCTTTTAACTTTATAATCCTATTTAAATGTCCTAATTTGATCAACAACATTTATCAACCAGAATAAATCAAATGCACTCAAAGTCCAACAATACCTGACCTCACAACGAGTTGAAATACATTACAAAGACAACACAAATGGAGGGCACTACATAAAGCAACCCTTGATGGCAATGGCTCAACTGTTAACTTGTGTAGCATAAACCTTTTGGATTGACTTGGAGTAAACAAAATACAAATACAACCAAAATCTTTATCTATCTATAAATTTCATAGCATGGGAAAACAACCACTTGGTGTGATCATATTACCTATTCAAGTTGGAAAGGTTGCACTACATACTCCTTTCCATGTTATACCCCAAGATATTTCATACGATCTTATTTTGGGTAGACCTTAGATTCATGAAATGAATGTGGTACCTTCAACTATTCATTGTTTAATGAAGTATGTTTACAACAACAAGGTTTATACAAGGGCAGGTGCAAAAATATGGGGAGCCAATTTGTGGCAATTTTTTTTTTTTAAATTCATAGCTCATAATAAGATCACATTATAACATGCTCACATTATGGATTTTTGTGTCAAACCTAAGGCTCAACCACAACAAGCCTATAACATGCTCACATTAGGAACCATTAAAATCAAAAGAAGAGGAAAAATTCATTTGCATTGTGACTATTTTTTTTTCCCCGCAGCCAAAATCCCTTCAATCACATGCTCGCATTCTTGGAGGAGTGAATTTATTGCAAGTTTTTCATCAAAATTTTTTTGTTTCATCCCCAAGATTTTGCCACATCAATGAGGAGGTCTAAGAGGTAAGGATTGCTTTTTTTTTCTTGTGAATTTGTTAGTTTTAGTTTGTTTTTTATATTTATTTGTTAAATTTGTAGAAGATGTTAATGAACTTGCAAACCTTCTTCAAAACCCTCCTCAAAATCCTCAACAAGAAGAGCAACAACGATAACAACAAAATCCTCAACAAGAAGAGTAACAACAACATAAACAAAATCCTTAAGTTCAACAACCACAACAAAAATCTCCTCCACCAATCCCTCAGCATCCTCCTGACACAGAAAATTTTAATAAGTGAAATTGAAAACAATAAAGAATAAATTGAGGTGTTAATCACAAGGTTCAATGATCCAAATAGTTCAGCCATGGAAATAAAAACCCTTGTAAATTCATTGAATGAAATTTTTAAACATGTAGATTCAATCAATAAACAATTACTTGGTTGGCAAGATAGGAGGTAGGTGGCTAGGAATATTTACTAGGATAAATTATCATATAAAGATGTAAAAGATCTAAAAATTACAAAATTATATTTGTGCTTATTATTCACTAACCCACACACAAATTCAAATCTTAGCCTCAATGCGAAGAAGTTTCCTATCCGTTGGTGTCACCACCAATAGATTAAGACCCTTTTTTGGAATAGGTGGTACATGGTTTTTGATTACCCACCATGCAACAATTTTAAAGTCCCACAATATTTCCTAAGGAAACAATATTGTGAGTTCATCCTAAACAAAATCCCAAATTATTTTGATATGAGAGACTTCTAGGGGAGAGGTGTGGGATCGACTCAAGATAGACCTGGTGCACATCTGGATCCTAGGCAACCAGTGAGATGACCTCTCACTAGGCCACCTCATGAGCACATCATTATCCCTTCCATCACAAAGGAGAGAGTCAAGGTAGACACTTTGCAATCCTTTAGATCTTTAACCCAGAGTGTCATCCAACATGCCAGCCCTATCCTACAATGTTATCCATGGGAGTCTTTGAGTGGTGGTCTTCGATCACATTTGTGTTAGGCTTGCAGGGTAAATTTTTCATATGACCCCACTGATACTCACAAGGTTACTACATAGGATATGTCTAAAACTATGGAGATGGTGAGAGCAACTAAAATTTTGAATGAGGCCTATGACATCAATACTTAGGAAAATATTAGCAGGTTCATTGAATATAATTTATTAAATTTCAATTTTGAAATGCAAGATTAACTAATTTAGTTTTATGATTTTGATAAAATTTTAGCATCATAGTGT
The DNA here is from genome assembly GCA_007258455.2 of Sequoia sempervirens. Taxonomy (NCBI): domain Eukaryota; kingdom Viridiplantae; phylum Streptophyta; class Pinopsida; order Cupressales; family Cupressaceae; genus Sequoia; species Sequoia sempervirens. Next base: position 22,115 of record VDFB02110389.1, read on the forward strand.
TGATTCTAGATACATTGGCCCTACACCCACTTATTACTCACTACATCTACCATTGAGGTATGTAACTACTAAACAATTATTAATTTAATCACATGTTAATAGCATTGTTTTATGAATGGTATTCTAATATGTGATTTTGGATGTTGAATAGGTTAATATTGGAGGTTTCATGGGAACACCTCCCAGTGCTAGTGGATTTACACAAACCTATAGGAAAGTAATAAAATAAATAGTTTAACTAATGAATTGTACTTAATATATTTGTGTATTTTATATTCATATCATTGATTACATTTCATTGCACATATTTCAAACTAAAATCGCTACTTCACATTCTATAACTAATAACTAGATGTTGATAGATGACAAAATTTCAACTACAATATAGTTGTTTAGAAAGTTAACATAAGAAGTGTTGCAATTACTTCATATGGCATAAGTAATAAGTAGGATTAACTTCCAATTGAATTTTCTTATCATGCCATTCCATGAGACCACTTTTTATTCAGGCATCTTTTCAAAAAGTTCACTACCTTGTCTATGCTATGGATGCTTGGAATAAATATATGAAAGAATAATAGTAAGCAATAGCATAGACAATGCAATGAGTTGTTTGAAAAAATTCCTCAAAGAAATGTGGTCTCATGTTGATGTCCATCACCATGAGACCCAATTTCTTTAAGGAATTTTTCCAAATAGCTCATCGCCTTTTCTATGCTACCACATTTTACATAAATGTCTACCAAAGAATTTTAACACACATTTCATTTCCTTACTACTATGGCTAAAAACCTAAAAAAGGTTCTTTTCAACAAACTATGGATGCTTGGAAAAAATCTATCAAAGCATAATAGTAAGCAATAACATAGACAAGGTAGTGAGTAGTTTGAAAAAATGCCTTGAAGAAATGTGGTCTCATGGTGATGAAATTCCATTCCATCACCATGAGACCACATTACTTCAAGGTCTTTCTTCAAGCAACTCACCACCTTTTCTATCCTACCACATTTTCCATACATGTGTACCAAATCATTTTATCAAACTACTCACTTCCTTGTTGCTATGGCTAAAAGCCTAAAATAGGTGCTTTCCAACAAACTATGGATGCTTGGAAAATATCTATCAAAGCATAATAGAAAGCAATATCATAGTCAAGGTAGTGAGTAGTATGAAAAAATTCCTTGAATAAATGTGGTCTCATGGTGATGGAATTCCATTCCATCACCATAAGACCACATTTATTTGAGGCATTTTTTCAAACACCTCACTAGCTAAAGAATAGAAACCAACCCTTTAGCCAAAATTCCCCTCCAAAATATTTTCAAGGTCCTCATCCTCAATTTACCAATCCATGGAACCTTCCACCTTTTATTCCACTTGTTCATGTCCCCACTCCTCCCTCTTCATCTCATGATCAACCTCCATCTCATAACCAAGACCACACTATACCATCCACCCCATCCCAACATAATACCATAGAGAAGGAAATGAACTATTAGAAAAAATGCCTCAAAATAAATGTGGTCTTATAGTGATGGAATTCCATGAAACATTTTTTATAATGGCATTTCATCACCATGAGACCCCATTTCTTTGAGGCATTTTTTCAAATAGTTTGTTGGCTTCTCTATGATACCACAGTTATCATACATTTCTATGAAAGCATTTTATCGAATGTCTCACTACCTTGTTGCTATGGGTAAAAGGATAAAAATAGGTGCTCTTGAACAAGCTATTGATAGGGAAAATAGTAAGCATGATATTCAAAAATATATACTTAAATAAGTATTGAAATTTTTTCTCATTATCTCATACATTATAATCCATGATGTGCATCGCTATTGTAGTTTTCATGATTGAATAATTTTTTGTTTTATTTTCAGATGTTGGAAGTGGATACACCTCTTAATGTTCATAGGGAAATGGAGCTCGATATTTCATTTTCTCTAGAGTCCTCGATGGATCTCATAGAGGAGGTATGATGAATACTACTAAATTTGATAACACTCGAATTAATCTGCAACTACCACAACCAACCCCAACACCCTTACCTTTTCCAAATCCTCTCCCCCCTAGACCTATCTTACCAAGTCTTCCTAGTGGAAAGTAGTAAAATCTTGTTGAAAAACTAAAGAATACACCTACTAAAATCTCATTATGGGACCTTATTCAAGCCTCCCTTCACTATCACAACATGATCCAATTAGCCTTGCAACAAGTTCTTGTCCCTTCTAATATGCCACCAACTAACATAGCAGCCATGATCTAAGGACTAAATGTTGACACCGTTTTCCACCCAAGTGAACTCCCCCCTTTGGAAGTGCAAAAAAAAAATGAAGCTTTCATGACCATTCCTCAATACAATTGGATAGGGATAAAATCAACCCTTATTGATAATGATTTTTCCCTTAATGTGTGTAGTGTGACTCTCCTTGATAGATTGTGTGTTGACAAGTCACAAATAAAACTTGTTTCATATCTATTTGAGGATTTGATAATACAACAAAGCTACCACTCGGTGTAATCATTTTTCCTATTACGGTTGGGGTGGCTACTTTGCAAACTCCTATTCATGTCATGCCTTATGATATTTCGTATAATCTTTTTTTAGGCAGAACATGGATTCATGAGATGAATGTAGTGCTTTCAACCCTTCATCATATAATGAAATATGTCTATAATAATAACATTTATCAAGTTTAAATAGACCCCAAGCCTAAAAATTTCTTGTACCTTGAAAAAGGAACTACAATTCCACTAAAAAAATTGATTCCAACATCCAATATAGACCCTCTTGAAATAAAACAAAACAATGAGGAATCATTGTCTAAATTATTTGGTGACAATTGGGGATCCTTAGAATTCACACCATCATTTATGGGTGAATACATATTCACACAAAAGAAAGATGAGACACAAGAACAACCAACAATAATGTCAACACAACATTCAGATGACCTTTCCAAAGCATCCACCTCAACCACTTTATACAAAGAAGAAAACTACACAATCACCTTTGATGGTGCTTATGAGCAACCACCACCCGATCCAAAAGCAATGAATAATCTTTATGGAAAAGGTTATGACCTCATGAAACAACTTGGCTATAGTGGAAAAGGATGTGGTTCTTTAGAACAAGGTATCCACAACCCTATCAACCCTATCACATAACAAACAACTCATGGTCTTCGTTATTCTCATTTAATCAAGATCAACAATTCTTCAATCAACATCAACAATATCGCACAACACACTCCTAAATCATCCTTAGTAGTCATCCATCCTAAACTCATCAACACTAGTGGTCTTAAAAATAATTCTTTACAAAATATGAAACAAACAAATACACCTTCCGTTAATGCCAATGTCATCTTGTAAAATGTTCATGATTTGAATTCATTAGATTTTATACCTTCCTATAATGGAGAAACCCAAATCTCACAATCTAAACAGTCTTACATAGATATGACAACAAATACTAAGCAAGGGGTATCTTTGTCACAAACCACAAAACCACCTTCTACATTGATCAAGGGGACATCTTGTCAAGACTCCTCCAAAATCACTTGATCGCCCTCCCTCCTAGAACTTGAAAGAAATGCTTTTACAAGACTTCATTTTGTACATATCATAGAGGTCATGGTCACTCCACTAATGAATGTAAAGCTTTCAATCATAAAATCCAACATTTTCAAGAGTTTAGTATGCTTTCCTCTGTGGGGGCACCAAATTCCTCTAATTGATACTGATTTTTATTCTTGCAAACATTTCATCATTCTTTTTGGCTCACCTTTGTCCTACACTAAGAGGGGCCAAGGGGTTTGATAACCTTTCGTATGTTACTTGCGGTTGCCTCCTTTGGCTAGTCGATAATATTTAATGAATACATAAGCACAAGCTTGGGATGTGGACAACATGCCTTAAGTTGTCTCGCATATGACATACTCCCCTTTTTGTGACGTAGCTTATCAAAAACATATGACTTGGCATAGGGCTTTCTGAGTAAGCTCTCATAGCCTCTTCTACTTTAAAGCAATTTGTCATAGTACTGGTGTTTGCAACCTCTTTAAATTTGGGGCATACATCACCACTCACATTTCATTGTTTGATTTCTTTTTTTCTTATGACACATCCTTTTCTTGGTGGAGTCATTGGGCTTGATTCCCTCCAAAAGTGTGATACTTCTTTTGTATATCCTCTCTTGGAGACATTAAACATGATGCTCCCTAAGATGAGACCTTGCACGAATTAAGAAAAAATCCTTTGAACAATCCTTACACTATTTTGCATTAATAATGTCTATGAGTGTCAAGCATACGAAGTTTTTCTTACTTCATAGAGCTTGAACTGACCTTTTCCTTTGTGGCACCTTATTAAAACTATCAAGAGGTATAACTTTGGTATGGTTAAGAAGTAAGCCCATTCCTACGCATGGCTTTCCCTATAGCCAGCTATAGGTTTGTGAGTGCATACCAACTAGAATATGTATTTCACCTTTTGGGATTTCTCACCTTGCAAACAACTAGAATTTTCGTGGCCCCAAAGTGAGTATACTTTTGGGTTTTCTCACCCAAAAGATAGCCAAGATTTTCATCTCCCTAGAGTGAGTACACATTTCATTTCCAAAAAAACAAGTGTAGATCTGATCCACAACTAGTTGCGCAAACGATCAAAGCTTGATCCACCTCACTTTCATTTCTCTTAGTTCTTCCCATTGCATGATTTTGTATCTTGATGGTTTGACTTAGGATCTTTGATCCTGGGGGCTTGCGAAACGTCCTTTGATCTTTTTCATCTACAATTGTAAACTTGGATCTCTCTTGAATGTATACTTTAGTGTGAGTTTGAAGAAAATTCATCCTCTCACCAAAGTGGGGGCTAAATGCATCATAGAAAAAAGTACCCCTTTCTTCACATGGGAATAATTCATGATAAATTTGACTTAATGAGGTCTTAATCTAGTGTTGTGAGGCATTTTATGCATCCACACTAGGTCTTGGACCCTTCAAAATTGAATAACATACTTTTATTGATGTCTTGTAAAGGTGTTATAAAGTGTTGTAAGATACTTTCATTCTTTTCTAGACTTAATAAACTCATTTTTCCCTAACTCAACATTATAAAATGTGTTTAATAACATTATCACATCAATTTAGAAGGCTTGTAAATTAAACTTAATGTTAAACTAGTGTTGTAATGTGTCTTACACATTCACATTGGTTCTTGTGCCTTTCTAGGCTATGTGGACCTCATTTTGGTGTTGTAAAGTGTATTTAATCACACTTTCACATTGAATTATATGTCCCAAGCCCTAATTTAAATTCACATCACCACTAATAGGCCCATATTAACCCATATTGTGCATCTTAAGGCAGTAATTGATCACATACCTGACAAAGTTGCATTTTAAATATTTTTTCCTTATCTCCTAGCTTCCTATTTGTCAAATTGGCTCTTGTGGGACCCATTCTCCATGCATGGTGAATCAATCCCATCAAGGTGGGACCCATTCACCATGAGTGGAAAATCAGTCCCATTTGGCCCAATTATGACCTTTGAGCTAGAAAAAAGTGAAATTTAAGTTTATTATTGCTTCATGTCGGCCTGTGATGAGGTATTAACAGGTAAAATAGGTGAATTTCCTATAAATATAAGTCTTTTAACTCATTTTACACATCTCTTTTATCTCTTATCATTCATTCATCCACCAATCTTCCATCTCAAGTCAAGCAACTTAGGGTCTTAACATTACAAGTCATTCAAGATCAATTTTTAGACATTCAAGGGTAGAGCCTTCATGTTTTGTTGCATAATTTCAAGATAAAACATCATGGAAAGGTAATAAACTCCATTATTGCATTACATTCTTTCTATGTTTTGGTTTAACTACCTAAAAGGGGTTTGACCAAGGCAAACCCCCATGCCCTAACATTCACCATTTATCTCTCTTGTCTTATGTGTATACAGATTTAGGACTTTTGAAAGCTTGGAAATCATTCAAGATAAATTTTCAAGGTTTTTCAAGTCTTTTCTTCATTAAAAAAGTCAAAACATCAACAAAATCTCATTTTCAGACCTATAAATCAGAGTTTCAAAAGTGGACACCTACATGAAGTCAAAGTGCAAATCGAAAGTTCCAGATTCCACTTTTCAAAATATAGAAATTAAAAATTGGACTCATTCATCATGGGTGGAAAATGAGTCCCACTCCAGGGTCAATTTTGAGTTTTCTGCATTTTTTGGTACCCTTTTGCCAGAAATGGGTTTTGGCTCGGTTTTGCAGAACTAGGACTAATTCGCCCAGAATGGCGAATGAGTTCCACTAGGCCTAAAAACTAGCATCAAAAAAATTTATAATTCCATTTCCCACCTCATTCAACATATAAGGTGCACACTTTTAGTTTGGTCCATTTATGTTACAGTTTTCTATTCATTTCCAAGTGTTCTTGCATTACACAATGTGTTTTCAAACATTACATGTTTCTTAGGTTTGCATATATTAATCAATCAATTTTTTAATTTATTTTCATTTAGATTATCTAATTTATTCTAAGTAACATCATACATTGTATAATTTGAGTGAACCTACCTAGTTCTTTTGGCTCCACTTTCACCTTTTAGGTGGAAAACCCTTGCAGTGCTAGAAAGGATTAGGGTGCCAAAAATCTATGATTCATTACTTGGATAGGTTTATCTTCTTATCCAAACACTGTATTAGAGAAGCTATCAGTTTTGATATTTTGAAGACCCTATTCCTTAAAGGTTCCAATGACGAAGCTCAAAGGAGCTTGGACTTAAAGGGAAATGGAGACGTGTCCCAATTGGGACTAGATGATATTATGGAATTGTGTTGGAATTTCTCTCGAACTCGAGGAGGAATCAATAATTCCACTCTCTTTAAAGTTTCCAATGACATAAGAAAACTTCATGAAGATCTATCCAACTTCAAAACTGACATTCTTGTTCTGCTAAACACCACCTTAGATGACATACAAGCCAAAATGTGAAATCTTGAAACTTTGTCTATTTACTTCCCCAAGTGCTGAAACAAACATTTACTAAGGGAATGTCTCTTGGAAAATTTTGAAAAGATTGAAATTTTTCAAGTGTGTGACAATAATCACCCCACTGATCAGTGTGAGCTTCTGAATTCCATCAAGAATTCCAAGAAAAGAACAATCCTATTTGAGGAAGAAGTACACGTTATCAATTAAAGAACTAGAGGAAATTTTTCCTATGGCTAGAAATCAAACCCTAACTAGAGACCCTAATGCAATTGGAACAATAATCAATGGGAAGCATCTTGTCCATAGGCACCACCTCCAGTACCCCCTAATTGGTGAACCTATCCTTGGGGACCACCTGAATGGGAAAATAAATCTTGGGGTAACCCTCAGTGGCCTAACCAACCTCAACAGCAGTGGTGCACTCAAAACCCCATTCCTCAATGGAATCAACCTCAACATTAGTTTAATATAAGAAAAGACTATGAAAGATGCTCTAGAAATTACCTCACCCACCAAAACTACATTGATATAAGAAATAAAGAAATTGAAAATTGAAGTCTCTTTGTTGCAAGTGATTAAGGAGATTCCTAAGTTAAACTAGTTGATTAAATAATTGTGTATCAAAAGCCCAAGAAGAAAACCAAAACGAATCAACATCATCCACATAAATGGGTACCAAACTGACTTGTTGGCTAGGATGACCACTTCTCTGAAATATGTTGATCCAAGTAGTTTTCTTATAACAGTAATAGTTAATGAGGTAGAAATACCTAATGCTTTGGTGGACCTTGGAGCAGCCATTAACGTGATGACTGTTGATGTGATGGAAAAGCTAGGACTTACTAATCTACCCCCGACAACTACAGTCTTACAGATGGAAAATCAATCCATAGAAATTCCCAAGGGCATCATTGAAAATGTTCTTGATAAGGTGGATGGATGGGAATACCTAGTAGATTTTTAGATAATTGAGTCCCTTACACCCAAAGACAGTTACCCAATAATTCTTGGACAACCATGGTTGGCTACTATTGCAGCGAAAATTGATTGGAGAGAGGGAGGAATGACCATCTCACATGGATCTAATAGCAAACATCTATTTTTGTGTCCTCCTGCCAAGCCTGCCAAACACAATAAAGTATGGGTTGATGAACCAAAAAGTCCCAACAAATAGGAAAATTTGGCTTCACTGGCCATGGTAGTCATGAAACAACATGGTGAAGAATTAGAGGATGAATTGGAAAATGGTGTGGGAAGTCTTACTATGGATTTGAGCAGTGAGGAAATCATGGATGTAGAAGAAATCCTAGGACTCCCAATAAACATAAATCATGTAGAATTTGATGATGCCAGTTTCATAGGATTACCTTGTCCTTTGATGATCTTAGTTCCAAAAACTCACCATTTCTTCGTAGATGTTTCTAGGCTTCATAAAATTGTACCTCACAACTATCATCTCAACACCCTAATAAGGCCCATGTATACTGTCACATCCAATCATCTGGGAGTTAAGACGATTATGTTGTTGTTAGGAAAAACTTTGAACATTAACAATTGGATGACTGAGTCAGAGGAACACAAATTTTTTGACACCCTAGTGAATAGATCTAAAGAGTTTGCTTGGGACTATGCAGAAATGAGAGGAGTACATCCCAGTGTGTGTACTCATCTTATCTATACTAAGGATGTTTGAACTGTTCACCAACCACAATGAAGACTCAATCCTGCTCTAAAAGACATCATGAAAACCAAGATTGAGAAACACCTACAAGTAGGGTTTATCTACCCAATTTTCAACAACAAGTGGGTGTCACCTTTGGTTGTGGTTCCATATAAGAATGGGAAGTGGAGAGTGTGTGTAGACTATAGGGGGCTTAACAAAGCAACATGCAAAGATTATTTCCCTTTGCCATTCATAGACCATGTGTTGAATAACTTGGTCAGGAGGAAATGTTTTTAATTTTTGGATGGATTTAGTGGATACAACCAGATACAAGTAGCAGTAGAAGACCAGGATAAGACGACCTTTACTTTCCCTTGGGGGACATTTTCATATCAGGTTCTCACCTTTGGGCTATGTAATGCTCTTGCAACATTCCAAAGGTCTATCCTGGCTATATTTGTTGAGTTGGTAAATGAGTGTGTGGAAGTTTATATGGATGACTTCACTATATATGGTTCAAATTTTGATGAAGCCTTGAGGAATCTAGATAAGGTGTTAAAGCAATGTGAAGATCATTGTTTGTCCCTAAGCCACAAGAAATGTCTGATCATGGTGGAACAAGTAATAGTGTTGGGACATCATATTTGAGCCAAAGAGATTAAGGTTTATCCTAAGAAAATCGAAGTAATACAACAACTCGAGATTCCAAAAACCCAGACTGATGTTAGAAGTTTCTTAGGGCATGTTGGATACTATTGAAGATTCATAGAAAACTTCAGCAAAATTGTAGTCCCTATGTTTTCTCTCCTTCAGAAGAATGTAGACTTCATCTTGACACCTAAGTGTTAGTCATCATTTGAAATTATCAAGGAGAAACTCATTTCTACTCATGTCCTTTGAGGACCTAAATGGATCCTTCCATTCCATATTTATGTTGATGCATTTGATGTCACCATTGGGGCAGTTCTAGGACAAGAAGATGAGAATGGGGGGAAATATGCCATATATTTCATCAGCAAGAATTTGATGCCAACAGAAAAGAATTATACCACAATAGAGAAAGAATTCTTGGTTGTAGTTCATGCAATCAATAAATTTCAACATTATGTCACGGGATACAAAGTCACAGTGCATACAGTTAACTCAACCATCAAGTACCTCATGAATAAACCTATGGTAAATGCAAGGATATTTAGGTGGTTACTTCTTCTCTAGGAATTCAATGTAACAATTTTTGACAAACTAGGGAAGTCCAATGTAGTCATGGATTTCTTATCTCGGATTAAACATGACGGTGACTATGCTTTGGTACAAGATGAGTTTCCAAATGAAAATTTGCTTGCCATCTCTACTAAAACCCCTTGTTTTACCAATTTTGCAAATTATTTGGACACTACAGAAGTACCACCTCACTTTTCATCAAAATAGAAGAAATTCCTTGTTAGAAAAAGTTCTCGTTTCAAATGGATTAATGTGATCATGTTTCAATTTGGACCCGAGATGGTTTTATGACTGTTTATTAGGGAAGATGAGACCTATAATATCCTTAGAGCTTGTCATGATGATCCTTCAGGAGGGCATTATTTTGTTGAGGATAACTCACAAGATTTTTGGAGTAAGATACTCCTAGCCTTCAATGCATAAGGACATCAAGAAATATGTTTGCATATGTGATGAATGCCAAAGGGTAGGAAGACCAATTGCATCTAATGAAATTCCCCTGTAGCCTCAGGTAGTCCTTAAACCTTTTGAAAATTAGATTTTATTGGCCCTATAGACCCTCCATCAGAAGGAAAAGATACATTATAGTTTGTACCAACTACCTGACTAAGTGGGTGGAAGTGCAAACCCTACGTGTTGCTAGGGAGGAACAAGTTAGTTGATTTCCTTTACAACAGAATTTTCCTCAAATTCAGAGCTCCAAGGCCCTCAATTTATGTCTCAAGTTATATTAGCATTCATAGATCATTTCCAAGTAAGTCACAAGAAGTCCTCACCCTACCAATTGCAGGAAAAGGGACAAGTTGAATTCACTAATAGGGAATTAGAAAACATTTTAACAAAAATGGTTTTATCAGGAAGAAAAGACTAGGCTAGGAAACTACTAGAAGTAATTTGGGCCTAAAACACCACCTGGAAATCAAATACTAGATATAGTCCTTATGAGTTAGTCTTTGGGAAGAAGCCCCTCTTGCGCATTGAATTTGAACTCCAAACCCTTAGAGCAACCACGAAGTTGGGTATGGATCTTAAATGAGCCCAAATTGAGAGAGTTTTACAGCTTAGCGAACAAGATGAACTTCATTTGGATGTCATCCATCAAATTGAACTGGTCCAACAACAACGCAAGTTCTGGCATGATAAACATATCAAGGAGAAATAATTCCATACTAGGGATTGGACATTATTGTTCGATTCCAGATACAAGGATCATCAAGGGAAACTCAGAACACAATGGCTTGGACCATACAAAATTTCTAAGGTATTTTCCAATGGTTTGGTCGAGCTGAAGCCTATGATGGTGATACCCAAACTCTTCTAGTTAATGGGCACTAATTATGCATCTACCATAAGCCTGTTAATAAAAAATAATTTACAAAAATGGTAGAAATGTAGGGAGAAATCCAATGCATTGGCTCTACTGAGGCAAGGTCAATATAGTTTTTCCAAATAAATAATAAGCCAAAAAGAAAAATCATTTCAGAATGTTTCTTTAATTTCTTCACCAACTTCATCATTTGGACTTGGCTAAATTTTTTCTACATTTTGAAGGACTTCATCCTTTTGGCAAACACAATTTTGAAACACCCTGCTACAATGCTCTGAAACTTGTTAGTGTGATTGTTGCAATGTTTCAGAACTTGTTGCTATGATGCTCTGGAACCTATACAATGGACTTGGCCTACTCCTCATCCTAATATTCCATTCGGATGCATCACTCAACGATGCTTTGGGAAGCCAAAGGAAAAAATTCCACATCCTTCTTCTCTTTGGTGAAATCTTTTTTGCAATGCTCTAAAATTTTGCTATTTCTTCCTTCTAGTGGAATCTTCTAGCAATGCTTTGAAATTCTGTTGTTTCCTTTTTTCGGTAGCATCTTTCAATGATGCTGTAGAATTTTTTCGAATGCTCCAAAAAATTTTGTTGCTGCTCCGGTTGCATCTTTTGACAATGCTCCAGAAATCTCGGTTGATGCTCTAGGTTCATCTTTCGATGATGCTCTAGAAATTTTGGTTGTTGCTCTGGCTACATCTTTTGATGATGCTCCAAAAATTTTGGTTGCTACTCTAGCTGCATCTTTCGACGATGCTCAAAAAAAATTTGTTGCTACTTCGGTTGCTTCTTTCGACGATGTTCTATAAATTTTGGTTGCTGCTCTAGCTGCATCTTTTGATGATGCTCTAGAAATTTTGGTTGTTGCTCCAACTACATCTTTCGATAATGCTCCAAAAATTTTGGTTGTTGTCCTAGCTGCATCTTTCAACAATGCTCTAGAATCTTCAATCTTTTTGCTACATTGCGATGACATCTATCCACAATGTTTCAAAAATTTCTTTTCCTCTGCTCTCACTACATTTTTCAACAATTCCCTAGATTTTTGTAAGCTTTTTCCATTCCATATTTTTTGTTTTTCCTAAGTTTTGCACATGCCCATCACTTGATTTTCCACCACCTCAAGATCTGCTCCCTAATAATCATTTCACCATATCATAATAAATATTCCCATGTAATAAATGAAATTATTATGACACCCCTTTTTTTCATGATAATTTTCACTGTCATTTCAACTATCCCATCCATTTCATTATTATCCACCTCCACCCTCACCAAATCATATGACTATCCAATTACATCAGCATAGGTAAGCAACATTTGATCTAGTGACAAGACGTAAGGTGTGTGCAAATTTATTTATTTAAAAGTTAGTATTTATTTTGAATAAAGGCTAATTAATTGGCATGAATCATTACTTCTTACAATTTTGAAACTTTTGCTATCACACAATTAGTAAAAGTACGGAAATGGTTGCGTAATTCCCCATGAAAAATTGTCATAATTACTTAGTAAGCTGACAAGAAAGGTGATTAATTCTTCCTCCATTGGGTATATTGACACAGAGTTCCTTTTTCATATGTAATTCAGCAAGGTATTACAGAGTTTCACAAAATTTTAGTGGCAAGGAAAGAAATAGAGAAAAATGGGAGGCAAGAAAAAGTACAAACCAAGTTTTGTAGCTCAATTATTAGCATTGGGCAATATTTTGGCTCTATTTTAGAAAGTTGGGTGGCTAGAACTCATGAAATAGTTTGAAGGGTATACAGAGCAGCTCGTAAAAGAATTTGTCAATAATTTTGTAGATGGGAAAACCTTGGTGCATGGAAAGTGCTTCCAGGTAAGTATGAAAACCATTTCTCATCTTTCCAATCTTGAAAATAAGGGAATTGATTTGAATGAAAATTCCAATGTCACCTACTAAAAACTAGTAGAACTATTTCATAGGGAAGGGGAGGCCCAACCCGTAATGACCATAAGTACCAAGGGTGAAAATAAATTTTTCTATAGAATGTCTCTTCCAAAACCCTGGAGGACTGTTGTGGCCTGGATAATTAAGTATTTCACTTGTGAGGGACAAATAACTATAGTAGTGAGACCCCCTTTTTACTTTTTAATTCATTTGCACCACAACATTGAGGACCCTTCTCTTAGGGTTAATCTACTAGCTTTCCTGTGTTATTCAATCACCTCTATAATAGAAAAATACAAAGTTGGGAAAAATCCCCTCAAATATCATAGTCTCATACAGTTGATATAAAAATATCATTTTTGCAAAAAGCCAAAAAAGAAGTCGTGAAAGTTCCTACAAAAATTTGAAAAAGCAGAATTCAAAAGACCGCTCAAGGAGGGAGAGTCCTCCAAGAAAAAAGTATGTTTTTTAGAAGAATGCTCCTCTGAGGCATTGGGTGCTCCTAAATCCCAACATACCTCAATAGCTCCCTATGGCAATACACCAAAAACCTTGCTAGATGAGCTAGAAACCCTAGGATAAACAAGGAATGTGGAAATTGTGCACTTTGGAGATGAAGAAGAACCTCCTCATAAGAGGAGGAAACAAAGTAAGGTGACTTTTCAAATGAATCCTCCTCTATGGAGAAGTAAAAGGTTGTCTTTAGGATCTAATGGAACTAAACCCCAGGACATAGGATGTACTTCCAAAAGGAAGAAGGCCAAGATTCAAACAAAGGTTGTGGAAATTGAAAGTCCACCTGGTAGTGAGGGAATAAATGAAATAGAAAAGAAGGGCGATCAACCCCGTAAGGAAGAGGACAAGGAAAACTCATCACCCAAAGAGCAGGAGGAAGAGAAAACATAGCCACCACATTCTATGTAAATTGAAGATGAACCTATGGGGGGACTTTCTCCTTTTCTTGACAAAATAGGAAGTATGTACTAAAATTGAGGAAAATGCACCTCATATTGATATGGAAATTCCTCAATCATCCTTATCTATGGACACATGGGATACATAATCTAGCCAGAAAGAAGAGGAATAAGAAAAATTAAAAGAAGAAATTATGGAATTAAAAACCAAGCTACAGAATGATGAAGCACATATCATCCAGTAGAAAGAAGAAATTGAGGCACAATCTACAATTGTAAATAAAAGAGACCAATAAATTGCAAGACTAACAGTGTCGATGGAGGAAAAAGATAAACTCATTGAGAGGCTATAGTGCCATATTCAACAATGGAATTATCAAGATAAGCAACACAATGTTGATCTTGCTAAAAGAGATAAACATATTCAAGGTTTGAAAAGAAATTTTATGCAATTATTTAATGCTTTTCAAGAGGAAATAAATAGAAAGGAAACCAAGTTGAATTCTTCTATGAGTAAGATTGTGGAATTAGATAAATATTTGCAAAATAGCATGACACTAAACCTATAATGGAATCAAAGGAGACAAAAAATTAACCCATTGTTATAGAATGGTTCTAGGTACACATCCCTCAATTATTAATGAAATGGATAGAGTGATGCTATCTTCTAAGGGATGTGTAATTTGAAAATAATAGGTTGAAAAGGGAAATAGTAATGTTAAAAAATTAATTTCATAAAGCATATAGAGGTAAATAAGATGCTTGTGAAATTGGTGAACTATTATTATCTTGCAAAAGACCATCTAGGTTGTACTCTATGTTTCTTAATGAATAGCTCTTAAGATGGAAGTTACAAAGAATTTTCCAAAATCAGCCACATGATCTTGATGACAAGGAATTTGTAAGGATATTTGTTGAGTCACTCCCTGAACAACAAGATTTGTTATCTGAATTCTTTATTCAAAATTTTCTCCTAGAAGAATATACATATTTCTTTGTTAAATTTCTTTGTGGGAGAAGTCCAATTGAGATCATTCATGTATACAATGAGAAAATAGCTTCACTGGCAAGATAGATCAAGGGAATATACACATGTAGAAAAGACTGTGGGATTCCAAATGAGATATCCTCATAGGAAGCCTTTCTTTTTTAAAGCACAATTTATGGGCATTTGACTTAGAAAGGAGGTACATGGCAAGTAAATTAATAACCTCCGATTGTGCTATGATCACTTCTAGGACCAAGGACCAAAATTGATAGGAAAATATTGGCATGCCTATGAGGAACATTATACCCCTCTCCCTATGCATCTCAAGAAAAGAGAGTTGATCTCACCTCTTAATATTAAATGGTCCTATAGAAGGGAAGTAGCTCTAGCAGAAATCCTTGAAGAACTAAAAGTTAATTGGATTGGTATGAGGTATAGACCTCCCCTACTTCTCTCACCACCTCCTTTAGTATATACTAATACAAAACATAGTGATGATAGCTTTGCAAGATGGGTACAAATAGTCACTTTTCATTAGGGATTCCTAAGGGAGCCAGAGCAAATAGATTTAGAGGTAGATGAATTGTATGATCTTGGTGCCAAGTATGAGGAGATGAATAATGGAATGAAGGATAGGGAACAAACCAGAGAGCAGGAGGACCTGGTCAGGCTTGGGAAGGGGAAATGACGAAGTAAAAATAACCTCATCAAAAGAATGGATTCAATACTCAACCCTATACATTTCAGCCAAGCTTACCCTACCAATTAATTACCTTTAGGATAAATAATTTCTCTCTTTTATGAATAAACATGAAATATTTCTTTATTGAAATTAGTCAAAATAAGCTAATTTGTGTTGATTTAATGGTTCATTTCTTGAGCATCCCATAGGTCAACTTCCACCACTGGTTACCATTCAAGCCAAAAATGAGATTAACATAGGTTTCAACACTGTTGAAGACAAGTTAGTGGGTGCTAGAATTTTAGGAGCATATGTTATGGAGCGAGTCTTCATAGTTTTTGTTCCTTTCAATTCTAAAAACTGTATGGCTTGTACTAAGCCTCTTTAATATTTCATGTCATGGGCTTTAAAGTCTATTAGTTTTTGACAATTTTTTGAAGACATTATTAATTGGAAAGGAGTTTGTTAACCACTTTCATATAAATATGTAATTGTTGAAAATGATGAATACAGAAGAATATCATTATTCTACCATTATATATTTCTAAGCTAAACTTCCATATGAATAAAATAAGTTTTTCCCACCAATATTTGAATTATTGAGTAATGTGAATGGAGTTCTTGGAATGAAGTAATTTGGAGATTACGAGTGCATATGATCTGAGATAGTTGTAGAAACACCCAAGATCTAGCCACTCGAGGGTTATACATTAGATAGATAAGTATTTTACTTCTCATTCTATACTTTCTTTTAGTAGATAATAATTGAAATTGGAGTTTATTTTCATGTGTGTATCATAATGTTAGTGTCAATCCTGCAAGTTGTAGCTAAGTCTATAGTCTCTACATTTAGTGTCTAAAGTTCTGGAGCACCTTCCTTTAGTTGTTTTAGATTGTTAAATTGTTTCTTTCTAGCTATTTAGATTGATATCTTTTGCACTAGATCAATGTTTCCTAGTTTTATTACAAGTTTAACTTGTTTAGCAATCTATACATTCTCTAGACTAATTATTTCCACATGTTCTAGTTTAGTGGTGATGCTTTTTTAGATTCATAGTTTTCTGCATTCTAGTTTAATTATTTCATTTTTCTAGATGAATGATTTCCTGCTTTCTAAGTTTAGAGGCTTTTAGTTCAGAGTTTCATTTAGTTGTTTGTTATTTAGGAATCTTGGGAGAGATAGTTGAGATGTCTTCTATTGCATATAGCCTTTGGACACTACCAAGAAATGTTTAACAACTAATGTGTTAGGACCTAATGGCCTATCAATTGGCATCATAGCATTGGCATCATAAAAAATAATGTGCATACAAATATAAATTAATAAAAATGAATGTGCATACTTACAAATTAATCCAATGAACCATCTGGGTCTTCTCTACTCTTTATTGTGTCAAGTACTGCCTCATGGTCCAACTCATGGACCTTCCATAAGGTCTTGTTCAAAGATCTACCCCCATATTTGGTCAAATGAACATTGGATGCCACAACAAGGTTCGAGTAATCAATAATCTTACGATGTGTGTCAAAATTTTGAAACAACCAATATTTAACACTCTTATGTGGGTACCTTATAAGCCACGTTCCAGTAACAACAATTGATCCTATAGGGTATTTGATGTTTTGTCTATCTATAACTACAACCTCCAAATTATGTTTTGCCTCAACACAATGACACAAGTAATAGTTCGTTCCCTCATCATTTTCTTCATCTGCAATAACTACATAAACATGCCTTACATTGATATGCATAGAAAATCTCTTGAAATTAGTCAACATTACAAAAACACTACAAAGTAAGATAACAATAGGAATTTTGAAAATTAAGCAAGTAGATATATTACCTAGTTGAAATAGATTTTGTATGTGGTCAAAGTTGACTAATGAATCCATTTGTGTTAGTTCCAATGCTATCAGAGGGAAATACATGTGAAGTGGGAAAAAATAACTTAACGACCATTTCTTAACCCACTACTTTGACTCACAATCATTACAAGCTTGCATTGTACATGATGGAAAAAAGCATGCCATCTTCCATGTATTGATACTCCATGAACCTACATCTGAGCTAAGTAAAGAAAGTAGCTCACTTGATCTTGTTAGTGTACAACAATCCTCATATTGTGCAATGCTAGTATTGAATCCATCAACCAAAAAAAATCTACGAATTGAAGATGTACCCTCATTACCTGGACCCATCAAAGCATTAAACCACTTGATGATTGATTTTGCATTTGTCAACTTTGCATTGTCATTTATTTTAACTCTTCTTGTGCCAATGCTCTTTTCACACATGATCTTGCACCACCATGCTCCCACTTTTCATGCCCAACCTCACAAAAGTTCCACATATATTGAACACCTATAATGAAATGTGTCCTACACAACCAGTAGAACATGTGTGAGTTCTTGAACTATGCTACATAGTTATCTGACCATATTATATGCCGACTGTATGCTATGCCCCTCTGAACCAAATCACTACAGAACATCTGGAAGCAACCTTGCATGAACTCTAGACAATATGTTTGATCATCACTAATATAAAAAGTGATACTCCCTCAATATCTTCCTTTGGTCCTATGTACTATCAGCTGCATGAATGAATGCTTTGTGCAAAAATACCAAAACCTATGTGGAGATGTAATATTATGTGTCCTACACAACCAGTAGAACATGTGTGAGTTCTTGAACTATGCTACATAGTTATCTGGCCATATTATATGCCGACTGTATGCTATGCCCCTCTGAACCAAATCACTACAGAACATCTGGAAGCAACCTTGCATGAACTCTAGACAATATGTTTGATCATCACTAATATAAAAGTGATACTCCCTCAATATCTTCCTTTGGTCCTATGTACTATCAGCTGCATGAATGAATGCTTTGTGCAAAAATACCAAAACCTATGTGGAGATGTAATATTGTGAATACACCACATGTTATGGCTATAGAGTGTAGTTATCTACAAATTCAACCACTGAAACTATGTTGCCAACTAGAAAGGTGTCCTTGCATAGCTTAAGTTGTGTTTCCATCCATTGGGCTCTATCAATATTCCTTGCATACTTATACACTATATTTTTATGAAACATGGGCATAAACTGATATAGTGGAGCATTGGCAAGCTAGTGAGCTCACTATCATGCATTTGTGGTTGGGTTGACAAGGTAGGGTAGTGTATGCCTCGTAGAAATGGGGTCCCATGGTAATATATATCACCGTGAGAGTCCATTTCTATTAGGTATACTTTGCCCCTACCTTGTCAACCCTACCGCATTGGCAAGCTAGTGAGCTAACAAGCTTGCTAATGCGGTAGGGTTGATGAGGTAGGGGCAGCGTATGCGTAATAGAAATGGGGACTCATGGTGAAATCATGATTCCCCATTTCTATGATGCATACACTTCACCATGTGTCCCCATTTCTATGAGGCATACGCTACCCCTACCTTGCCAACCCTACTACATTGGCAAACTAGTGAGCTCACTCACTAGCTTTCTAATGTAGTAGGGTTGGCAAGGTAGGGGTAGCGTTCATAGAAATGGGGACTCCGGGTATATCACCCTGAGTCCCCATTTCTATGAGGCATACACTACCCCTACCTTGCCAACCATACCACATTGGAAAGCTAGTGAGCTCACTCACTATCTTGCCAATGTGATAGGGTTGACAAGCTAGGTCAACCCTACCACATTGGCAAGCTATTGGAGAATTGGAAAACTAGTGATCTCACTAGATTTCCAATGCAATAGGATTGAAAAGGTAGGGGAAGGATATGACTCATGGAAATGGGGTCTTAGGGTGAGACCCCATTTCTATGAGTCATATGTTACCCCTACCTTGTAAACCCTACCCCATTCGCAAGCTGGTGGAGCATTGGCAAGCTAGTGAGCTCACTAGCTTGCCAATGTGGTAAGGTTGACAAGGTAGGGAAAATGAATATTTCATAGAAATGGGGTCTCATGATGATCACCATGAGACCCCATTTCTATGAGGCATATGCTTCCCCTACCTTGTCAACCCTATTGCATTGGCAAGCTAGTGAGTGAGCTCACTAGCTTGTAAATGTTATCACATTTTGCATACATTTATATGAAAAAAATATTTTCAAAAAATTCAAATGCCTTGTCCATGCTTCCATTTTATGTCATGATTGCAAGATAGGTTGCACCTTTCCCCATGTTGCTAACTTAGCCTTCAATAAAGAGTCCTCAAACACTAGATAGAAGGGTTAGAATCCCTTGTAGGTAGAGTAATCAAGGAAACATTTAAAATATATCACACCATAAGTGATGAGGTAAGTTTAGTGGTGAGGTAAATTTAGAAATATAGATGAAAACCAAAAGAGATTCAAATATCTATCAATATGGGATGATAATATTCCAATTTTTTAGAGACATGTATGGAAAATTTGGTGGCATAGACAAGGCAATCAACTGCTTGGTATAACTATTTAACAAAATACCTCAATGAGATATGTCCTTGTGGACTATAATGATTGTAGGATATGCAAAAAATAGATTTATTGAAAAGGATTTAGAAAATTTCAAGCATATGTAAATTGTAAGTGTAAAACCAAATTCAACTACATTTTCCAACATCCCCCATGCCTATACCAAAATAAAAGCTTTGGAGAGTGGTATGCACATCCATAGTAAAGGATAGAGAAATGATGTGTTACTTTACTTCCTTATAACTTATGTCAGATATATGTTGTTGCAAGTATGGACTTGTCTAGTGGTGTTCTCATTAATGTTGTCATTGATGTCAACATTGTTCAATATGTTGCAGATTGTACATGTATGGTTGATATGCCGGTGAGATACTGTGATTACATGGAGCTATCTTTATGGCATTGCAGATATGTTGGTTTCATGAGTTTCCAAGTGCTTTTGAGAAAATTAATAAAGAAGAGAAGTCCAAGTGTTGGAAGTGTTCAAATTGTGCTCTGGTATTTGCTTCCCATTTCTCCTATGGTGATCCTATGTATGTGCAGTTATGAAGGTTTTATTATGGTGATCTAATGGTGATATAGTCTAAGTTTTAATTTTTGGTGAGATGGTACATGAAAGTTGTGTCCACTGGTATGTGTGCTCTACTAACATAATTAGTATTTTGTAGACTAGGAGAAATATGTTTTCTCCATAGTTCTCCATTGTTTTATTTTAGATCGTGTGGATCTAGTAGATGTCTTGTGAAGGTCTTTCCTATGTTCTGGAAAAGAGGTTTGAAGTTTGGTGATCTGAAAATTAGTTTTTAGTGTTTATGTGTGTGTCTGCATAGCTTGAATTGTCTAGTGAAAGGAGTTCAGTGTTTAAAGCTTGTTGATTTTGTTATGGTTGTATCTAGAAGATTCTGAGATGTATTCTCATGCATAATGAAGTGTGTTGCATCATCCACATGTCATCTTCTTGTTGGGAAGCATGTTCATCATTGATAATTTATGTTTTCATTAGGTTTGGCTGACCTAGTGTTTACACTTCATTCGAAGAATAAAATTTAATTGAGGAAGTGTGTAGAAGATTCAAAAATATTATTTTTATGTTTTTATTGGTCCACTCTTATTGCTTTCCATCACGGTAATTTAGAGTTTTTGACCTATTTTGAATTTATGAAATGATATATTATGTCTAACCTTGGTAAATGTTTCTAAGGTTGAGAATGGTATAAAATCAAGGCAAGTTGTGAAGAATTGTATGACAGTGTGATGCAAAGTGACGAAAGTGTGCCACAAATCATAAGAGTAGAAGTATGCGTGAGTGAGCTATGATAGAAGTTTTTTAGTGTGATGAATGTAGTTAATTGAAGGTTTTTTGTAATCTTGCAAATGTGATTTATTTGTTGTGGTGGATATTTTTTTCTCTTTTGTATCTTTAGGCAGTGATCCTCCTTGTTCGACAGTGAGTCCTTTGTAGGTAGTGAGCCTTTGTTCTTGGACAGTGAGTCCTCTTTTGGGCAGTGATCCCTTGGCAGTGAGCCTTTTGTATTCAGTTTATAATCTTTATATTGTGAGTTAACCCTCACTATGGTTTTTCCCTTATTGGGTTTTCCATGTAAAAATTTGGTGTTAATCATGTTGATTTATATTCTGTTATCTATGTTTCATGCTCATATTTAATAACAAAATAGTGTGGTTGAAGATTTGATAAGTGATAAAGATTTAAGTTTAAATTTGTGTGGCAACTGGTTCACCCCCCCTCTCAGTTGTCCTGCACCTATTTAACATATGTGTACACAAAATTTGGAATCATATTCAAGGTAATTCAATAGTTTAACAAAATGCCTCAAAGAGATGTGGTTTAAAAATTTAATTGGAAAGTGTAAAGAATTGTGCAATTTAAAATGTGCATTCAAAAGCTAAGGTTATAATGACAAAAAAACAATGATCAACATGGAATATGCAAAATAAAAAAAATGAAAGCAAGCCATAATAGAATGGTAGAAAATGTGTAAAGACTTCACATACCTAAAAAACTAGAGTTTCAAATGGAGTTCTACCCAATTATGTAGCATTTGCTTCTACTTGTGCCATAGAAAAAAGGACCCTTTCCTTGACATGGGATTAATTCATGATAAATTGGACTTAACGAGGCCCTTATTCAAGTGTTCTGAAGCATTTTGTGCATCCACACTAGGTCTGGGACCCTTGAAAATTGAATAAAATGCATTTATTAATGTCTTCTCAAGGTGTTGTGAAGTGTTGTAAAACATTTCTACACTTTTCCAGACTCTATTCATCACCTTTTCATCACTTATCAAGTCCTATTTTGAAGTGTTGTAAAGTCTTAAAATAATATTTCACACTTTTCTAAGCATAATTTCACTATTTACACCTTTCTTATGCTTTATTTGACCCCTTTATGCCCTTACAAGACTTAATTAAGTGCATTTTTTAATGTACACCCAAAAAAAAACATTAAATGCAAGTTAATCCCTGACACCCACTTTCAAGCTTGAGGTGGGACCCATTCACCATGGGTGGTGAATGAGTCCCCCTTGGCTCCAAATTCAAAATAATTCAAATTTATTTGCAGGTCTTTATTCAAAATCACTTGATGTCGGCCTGTGATGAGGTATTATTAGGTTACTAAGGCACAAGTGTGTATAAATAAGTGTTTTTCTCCTCATTTTACATCTATCTATCTCTCTTATCTCTTATCATCCATTCTTCATTGATCATTCTTCCATCTCAAGTCAAGAAAGATAGGGATTTCACATTGTAAGTCATCAAGTTAGCTTCCTAAGACATTCAAGGGTTGAATATTCCTCCATTGCTGCAAAAATTCAAGATCAATAATCATGGCAAGGTAATCAATTCCATTATTGCATGTTTCATTACTTTATTTCATGATTTTTTTTTAATTACCTAAAATGGGTTTGACCAAGGCAAACCCCCATGCCCTAACATTCAACATTTTGGTATGTGTAGGATCATCATGGAAAAAATAGGCCCTTAAGTGGCGAAAAATTCAAAAAAATCAAAGTTAGGCAACTTGAAATAAAAATTTGAATAAGTTATCTATATTATTTCAAAACTATGTAAGAATAGAATATGTAGAAAATTAAATGTAGTTTCTAAACTACTAAATTTATTTATTTTTTAAAAAACTTGTTTGGTGAAAATTTCAAATTTCAATGCAGTAGCACTTAATTTTAGGGAAAAAATAAGTAGGTGTTTTTCTGATCACCCTAACCACAATAAAATGATAACATGTTTTTATAAGATTTTAGATATAAGTAAAGGATTCATGTCCCGATGTGATGTATATTTTTTATAATTTTTTTCCAAGTAAATAATTAATTATGAATTTTTTATTACAACTTTTTAAAAATATAAAAAATCATATGTCTGTTCACCTTAACTTGGTCAAAACTTCATGAAATTCATTTTTTTCTTTTTTCATCCTATAGTATGCAAAGCATAGAGTGTGACACATGTATTGGATTCAAAAAATGTGATACCGTTTGAAAGCTATAGATGTTTTTCAATTGGCCTATCAATCAGGACTTTAGTTGTAATTTAAATAGAAAATGAATAATAATTATTTATTAAATTCATAGTAAAGCATAATCTAGATATTGGTGGAAAGTTGGTAATCTCCTTTAAAAAACCTTCTCATTTCATCAATTTTTGGTAAAAAAAAAAGAAGTCATCAGCCACATACCCATCATATCGCCACTTTTTGGCCCATCATGATCCTACACATACCTAGATGTCTCTTATTCTTGTCTTGTATGTTTGTAGATGTAGGACTCTTGGAAGCTTGTAAATCATCAAGAATGAAGTTATAAAGTTGCTCAAGTCTTCTCTTCATTCAACAAGTCAAAATATCAACAAATACTCATTTTCAAATCCGTAAATCAGAATTTTAGAAGCAGACACTTGTAGGAAGTCAAAGTGCAGATTGAAAGCTCTAGATTCCACTTCTGAAAATCCATAAATTCAAAAGTGGACTCATTTTCCACCCACTCTAGGGTTAATTTTGAGTTTTCTACATTTTTGGGTACCCTTTTATCAGAAACATGTTCTGACTTAGTTTTGCAGAATTGGGACTAATTCACCCAGAATGGTGAATGAGTCCCACAAGGCCTAAGAATCAACATCAATAGCATTCCAGAATCCATTTTCAGTCCTCATCAACATCTCAAGTGCATAGTTTTAGTTTGGTTCATTTTTGTTAAGTTTTGCATTCATTTCTAATCATTTTTGCATAACAATGTGTTTTCAAACAAGTCACATTTCAATAGTTTAGCATAGTTAATCAATCAATTTCATTTTCTAGTTACATTTAGATCATTTCACTTCATAATTTCATCATACATATCTTAGATTGAGTGAACCACCTAGATTTTGGGTATGGGATCTATCTCTTTACATTAGGTGAAAGACCCTAATTGAACAAAATATACTTAGCATTCCTAGTCCCAAAAATCTATTGTTCACTTCTTTCTTCAAACTCCTCAACAATTTGACCTTTTAAAAAGCTTGTTCCCCTCCAAACTTCATTATATCACTCTTGAATGGAATTTAGACTTGAAGTGATATTATATTCCTTTCAATGTGAAAACTCTACTATTTTACGCAAAGGTGGTGGAATGATCATGAAAGAGGTGGTGGAATGTGAAAACATGCATGCACACTTTCACAAAATCATGGGTATGTGTAGGATCATAATGGGCCAAAAAGTGGCGATATGATGGGTATGTGTAGGATCATAATGGGCCAAAAAGTGGCGATATGATGGGTATGTGTAGGGTATGTGGCTAACAACTTTTTTTTACCGAAAATTGATGAAATGAAAAGGGTTTTTAAAGGAGATTCTTAGCTTTCCACCAATATAAATTATGCTTTTCTTTGAATTTAATAAATAATTATTATTCATTTTCCATTTGAATTATGACTAAAGTCATGATTGATATGATGATTGAAAAACATTTATAGCTTTCAAATAGCATCACATTTTTTGAATCTAAAACATGTGTCACATTTTATGCTTTGCATGTACTATAGGATTAAAAAAAATGAATTTCATGATGTTTTTTCCAAGTCAAGGTGGTTAAACATACAAGGTTTTATATTTTTATGCCAAATTGCTTAACTCTGATTTTTCTGAATTTCATTGCCACTTAAGGGTCTATTTTTCCATGATGATCCTGCACATACCCTCATCAAAAAGCTCTTTTTGTTAGAGAATGCATTGAACTAGGAGAATATACAAAATATGGGCCTTGAGATCATAGGTATATTGATTTTTTTACCATTTTTAAAGAAAGACAAAACGTGCTCACGTTATAACATGTTTGCCTTATAACACACTCACGTTACAATGCGAGTGTGTTATGTATTGCTAAAAGAATGGCCATATCTCTCTCCCCTCTACCCTTCACCTTTAAATCATCTACTCTCTACCCTCTACCCTCTATTTCCATCCCACTCCCTCCCTCCCTCTCTCTCAAGTCTCTCCCTCCTACCCGCTCTCCATCTCTCATGTCTATCTCTCTTGTTGATCATCAAATATTGTGACTCTCTGACAGTCTTATGGGAAATTAGTGAGTGGGGGATTGATTTCTGCCTCAATGAATACCTCTAGGATTTTTATAAAAAGTTGGTTCTTCTTTGGGTTTTGGAGAAAACATTAGAAGGAAATGTAAACATAAAACATAAAAATGGTGATGTGCTAGAGCTTTTACAACATTTCAAACCCAATCATTCCTATGAGTGATATAATTAGACACAAAATGCCACAACCCTTCATTGTTGGAAAGTGAAAGAACAACAAAGGCTAACAACAAGCACAATACATATTTTCAATTCTTCCCATAGGCAGTGTTCATTAAGGTTTGATCAAACATAAATATTTCCAAGGTTAACAGAAAGATGTTCAGAAATCACATAAACTCTCTCCCTTAATACAACACAATATAACAAAACAACAACACTACAAGAAAATAAAGAATCCCACTGACATAATCTAGTCTCCACAAGTTATTATTTGACCATATAAGCCTACACCATGGAAATCAACAACTTAAACTATTTGAATTCAGATTACTTGACATAGTGTTTCATTTAGAATGAAAGCATAAAGAAGGAAATCTTGATAAAGCCCATACATTGACAATCTCAAATATTTCTTCCCAATAATTGATGCTTAAATATCAAATGAACTTTAAAACAAAGGTTAGATGTCAATCTCATAATAGCTTGAGTATAAAATGATATAACATGCCAGAGAAAATTAGTTCTATAACTCTACTTCTGAAAATAGTTCTTAAAACCTAAGAAAACTTAAAGAAACTTTTCCCCAAAAAAGGAAACTAAAACTTGGAATCCAACCCTTCACTTCTATCATCACGTCTCATTTATAGCTACAGAAAAAAGAAAACACCACCACAACATGGAAGTAATTATTGCTAGGTGTTGGCATTTGATAGCACATAGTCTAATCATAGATATTTAGTTAGGTCAGAACAATCTTTGCTCATCAATTATCAACTGCTGCATTAATGCTTTTTAGATATTTAGAAAAGATAGTTATCTGAAAATGATCAAATCTTAGAAAACAACTTGGCAGAATTCAATTGACTAGTCACATAGCCCGACAACACTAACTCAAAGCTTCCATCCTAAAAACTAAAAATGGGTAGCAAGCTCCAACAAACTCCCAAAAAGGGTCGCTTTACAAAAGTGTAAATTGCTTGCAGTGAAGAGATGATGTGTCAAACAGGTGGAAACTCTCAATCTCATGAATATGGCTCCTTGAGAAAATCTTGTACAAGTTGATATATGTCCTGACTCTCTCCCAAAAGGAAGGTAGAAAATGAAAGTTGTGTAGCCACTACGTGACACATTGTGCACATTTCTAACAAATTTACTCAAGCACAGATAAATTTGAAGTAAAAAACATCTACACATTGAAAATAAAAAAATGATCAAGGAGAAAATGCTTCACAGTTCTAGTGACTCACATGGCATCTTCACTTGTGAAGGCATGAACCTGGGCCTCTGGTAATTCTTGGATTTTGAGGAAACCAAAATGTTGCACCTCCCAATCTACATTTGTGAGTTGGACGAGAGTACAGATGTCCCTATATGCCTGCTCGAATTGGAAAACTCCTTTGAAAGAAACAAATCCCCATTTGGAAGAAACTGCCCCAAGGTGATAATAGAGTCGAGAAAGAGGAAAGATCTCACGCTCAACATCATCAACTATGGCCATCACACTTGAACCTAGGAGTTTTGTAGAAGTTTGGACCTTGTGTCAGATCACATCCATGACCTGCTCAAATGTCTGTACATCTCCATCTAGTGAAAGAAAAAGGGGGAGCTCAAAGTCAACTAGGACATTGAAGTCCTTTTTTATTTCATTGACCCACTTGGTTAGTACAGTTTGACAATCCTTGCACCTTGCTATGACATTGTGGTAGTTGATGATCTAGTTTTCTTTGACAGAGGTGGCTCTTCAATCGAAAATCCCTACATGGTTTAGGGCTTTATCAGTGGCCATGCACAACTTGGAAATCAAGCTTTGTGATTCCACTAGTTAGGGAGCACATGTTACTAGAAATTAATCAGCCATTGAACCAACCTTCATATTTAATTCCTGAATGTCCCTTAAGAATTGTAAAGTGGGTCCAAGAATGGCAACAACAACTGTGATTCACTCCCAATTTGTAGATATCAGCTTCTTCATTATCAAGAGAGTTCTAGATCCTCATGCAGCAGCTAGCTCCTGGTTAAACTAATCCTCTCTTTCTCTTACATCCTCCTCCATTTGACTTATTTCTTTGAGGGCATTTTTTAGTTCTAAGCTCAGCCTTTCAATCTCTTGTTTTGACTTTTTTGCTTCCATGTGGGCCTTCTGAAGATTGTTGAAAGTTTGAGATTGGACACCATCAATAGCCAACTCACCTTTCAATTTTTCAATTTTAGCATAAACCTAAACCTATTCACTCCAAACTTCTACAAGAAACTTAGATGTTTCCCATTTCTAACCTTCTATTTTCCTTACATAGGCCATCTCAAAATCTTTGGGCCAAATCTCATTCTATAGCCTGCTCACTATTTCCTTCACATTTATCAACTCTACCTCACGCTTCTTCAACTTTTTGTCCATTCTCTCATAGTCGTCATATACCACTTTATGACTGGCCTTAGCTAGGACCACTTTGTCACACGTGTGATTTTTGCTCAAATCCAAGCCCATGGCTCTGATGTTGTAGTCCTCCATTTTCATTTTCCCTTTGGGATTAGACACAAGAAGCTTCATGATAGTGATTAGTAGAGAGTTCTTCTCTTCATTAAAGCAAGCTTCAATCTTCTTGGTGGCTGGAAATGCAACATTCTTAAATAAGAGCTTTTGATTTCTAGCCTATCAAGCCTGCTTGGTTGCATTCAAATGGTCTTGGAGACTTTGGGGGATATAAATACTCTATGCTACAATGGAAGCACTAGGAGGGAGACCAAAAAGCGTGATAGTATTATCATGGAAAAAGGTGGGATACCAAATTGAGATTGGGCAAGGGAAAGACTAGTCAGGGTAAAAAGATAAGCGAGTGGAAAGAGAGGTGCCTTCCCAGAAGCAGATGGATAGGAAGTGATGAGTAACATGGAAATTTATACTCTTTAAATGGGGGCCCTTCAAAAAGGTCATCAAAGAATCAATAGTAGCCAAAGAGGATGATGCTTGTTTAGCACACGGGGTAGTTTCAAAAGATTCGTTAAAAATGGTAGGGGGTGTATTCAAGACTGTTAGCTTAGGGTCTAAGGAAAAAGGATTAGTTACTACAAGAGGGGGTAGATAAGTAACCAAATATGCAGAGGCAAGAAGAAGAGAGGGAGAAAAACTTTCCTTGACCATAGTGGTCAGAACATTCTACAAGGAAAACTCCACTTCTTCTCATCAGGCTTATGACCTAGGCCTTGGACCCGTCTTCTTTTTGGATCACCAAAACTAGTATGTTTTGATCCTCTAACAACTAATCCCTCTAAAACTTGGCCTTTGATGATTGCAGGGGAACCTCTTGGAGACTGTCAAGTTATTTTTCCTTTGCTTTGAGCACCGATGAAGGATGTGGCTTGTGAGTCCCTTTTCCTCGAGTCTCTCTGACTTTCAAGTTCCCATAGCTAGGAAGCACAACACATAATATGTCCCTCATCAATTTCATGACATGTCTCTAGATTGCTATTGTTGGAGTCAACCTCTTGATCATAAATTTCCTCAAAATCCTTATTGTGTGGCTGAAATTTACCGAATAGGTCACCAGGGCATTTCATCTTGTTGGAAAGAGACACTACACATTTCATCTGGTGTTTTCATTGATGGCAACCCTATTTATTGATTTGATCCAAATTTCATCATTTGATCATACTGGAAGTCAGATCAATTTTTTTTGATTAATTATCAAGCAAGAACAAAGCATTCGACATAATTGTGTTCATCGATTCACATGCAATTTTTTGTTATCATTTCGACTTGTGGATCTCAGGGAAGGTTTTTTTGTATATTATATCTATTATTCTTGAATCTTAGAGCCTTGCATCAATTTTTTTGCAAATTAGAAGATTTGGTTGATTAATTTTTTGTTTAATAGTGTATGAAGGCCGACTAAGTGAATATAGTTGTTGTAGATATTTGAGGAGAAATTATTTAATTATTTTTTTGTTCAATCATGTTGACTAGGGTCCTCACTATGCTTTGTAAAACTTTGGTGGGTGTGCATTGAAAATTAATTATGGATTGAGCCGACAATTTGTAAATATTTTCATATTTTGTTGGAGTTGACATGTAGTGATTCAATCCTTAGTTGCAAATATATATAAGTGATTGATTATATCTATGATAGGGTGAATTTAGGTGCTGGAAAATGAACAGCAAACAAAAGAGTGCAAAATAACACTAAAAACAACCTACACCTCAAGATTAGCCTAGTTGGATTCAATGCAAAATAAAGGCAACAAATGGAACCTTTTACCTTGTCTCGAATCGATCCTTTGGTTGGTCCTTTGATCTTCGATGTTGTATGCTCCTTGGATGGCACAAGATTTAAGCTAGATGATGATATGATAATGGATGAAATGTGGAAGCAAGTGTGAAAAATGGCTAAGTATGGCTCCTAGAAGTTTTTTGCAAGAGTTTGGCTACAATGAATGATCCCTCCAAAATGAGAGAAAAGAGGGCATATTTATAGAGAATTAGGAATTCTCTAGGGAAATGGATGGTCAAGATTGAGCCACCAAGATCAAGATGTAGGGCTAAAGTGAGTTGAGAACTCACAAGCCCTCATATCTTGACATGTGGCATGTGATATGGCCTAAAAAGGAGGATGTGTACATGAGGTGCAAGGATAGTACATGACATGGAGGGGGTACATAGTACCTTGGAATTGGGACAAGATCTCCTCATAAAGGAGGTACCTATCCCCATGTGGGTGAGAGGAAATGTGAGGAATTAAAAAATTTTCAAATATTCTCATGGGGATGAGAGAAGGAATTTAAAATTCCTTTAAATGCATTAGGGAATTAAATGTGAATTAAAAATTCGCATGGGGAATGGAGATGCCTTGCTCAAAAAGAGAAATCTTTTAATAAAGTTGACTAAGGACACATTCCATAAATGATATGGGGATTAGAGATGACCTAATTATGTGATTAAGGTTGTGCAAGTACTTGATTAGACTAATTAATGACATATTAGAAGAGGGTTAGATTTCACATGTGACTTGATGTGACAAGTCAAAGATCACATGGAGAAGAGAAAAAGGAATTTAATATTCCTTGGAAGGATAAAAGGAATTAAAAATTCCTTAAGAGGTTGATTAGGCTAGTTAATGAAGGATTAGAGGAGGGTTAGGTTGCTAAGAAAGATTAGAGGCCAACTTGCAAAAGTTGGAGGATCTGACACATCCTAATCAAGGATTAGGCATGTGCACATCCCTAATGATGAGATTAGGAGAATAATTAAGATTAGATAAAAATGGAGGATGTGACATGAAGGGAATTAAATAAATGGCATATTTATTTAATTCATTTGATGAAAGGGGAAAGGTAATTAATTATTTAACTAGATACCTTAGTGATTAGAAGAACTTTAGAGGTATTAATTAAATAATAGTGATATTACTTAATTAATGCGGATAAGGGGAAAATTAGATGAAAAGGGATAAATTAAGTGTCCAAATTTAGGTGTCTACAATATCATTTTGATATATGTATGAAGTGTGTTGATGTATGTTGCAAAAATTAGAAGGGTTATGGAATGATTAAGCATAGTTTCACTTGTGCATAAAAGGATTATGTGATGCAAGTTGAAGCAAAATAGAGCAGAAGAGAGGAATTAGATAAAAGGTCAAGAAATCGATTAATGTGCTTAACCGAAACTATTCTTAGACATTCGTAGATTCTATTTCATAGTTCACCACTCCAGTTATCTTTTGACATTGATTGTAAGGTAGTAAGCCTTTCTATTTTTGAGTAGTGAGCTCTAGGCAGTGTTCTTGAATGCAAGTGCATTCCCATCTTTGTAAACCTCTTTTTGAGTATACTCAGATCATATTGTCGATTGACCTCCACCGTGATTTTTCCCCTAACAGGTTTTCCACATAAAAAATCCTTGTGTTATGGTGTTTTGGTTGTTTATTTTATGTTCATGCATATTTATTTTGATTGAATGCTATAAGTTCTTTGAAGATCAGATTAATAAGATTAAAAATTGATGAACATTGATTCACCACCCCACCCTCTTAGTATTCCTTGATTCCAACAATTGGTATCAGATCCTAGTTCCTCAGAAGAAGTTTAAAAGCTTGAGGAAGATTCGAGAAAGCGTTTCAATGGATTCAAGCAGTCTTCAACAACTTTTGGTGGTCCTAGATGATCTTGATCAGTCCAAATCTGAAGTCTAGGATTTACAGGAAAGTCTCAAGAATGTTAAGAAGTTCATTTAATCATTGAAACATAAAATCAATGAGTCAAGGGAGAAGAGAAGGGAATTCTATGATCAGATCAAGTAGAAGAGAGTAAAAGCATCAAAGATGAACAACTGAGTCAAGCCCGGAAGGAAAAGACAAAAGAGTGTGAAAAGCTTACCAGAGAAAATGTTGTTTTAAAGAATGAGATGGAATCTATTTTGTTGAGGATGAAAAAGCAGAATGAAGACAGGAAGAAGAATGAAGAGAAGCTTGATCAGTCCTTGAAAGAAAAATCTAAAGAATGTAACCAAATTACCAATGGATTAAATCAATTGGATCTTGAATTGGAACAATCTAGAAATAATGAAGAAGAGCTTGAAAAGTAGATTGTTGATCTTAGAGATGAGCTTGCTACTGCAAATGAATTCGAGGAGAATTTCAACATTAGCTCAGCCAAGCTCGATGAACTAATTAAAATTCTGAGGACTAATGGTGACAAGAGAGGTCTTGGATATGAGGAAGGAGAAAGTTCCAAATCTGAACAACAGAGATTTAGGCAAGGAAATTAGATGAAAAAAGCTAGAAGGTATCTAGTAAGACAACATAATGCTCAAAGGTTCAATGGTTACTATTTTGTTTGCAATAAATTTGGTCATATGGTTGCTCAATGTAGAAACAAAATGAATCAAAGTGGTCTATCATTTTATGGTCAGTGCTTTAATTGTACTAAGTATGGTCATAAGCCAAATGAATGTAGAAATATGATGAACAAATTTTATAGAGATGTCAGATGTTATACATGCAATAGATTTGGAAATATTTCTAACCAATGCAGACCAAGATAAAATCAATGGAACAATTGGTTTGGACAAAGAAATGTGGTGTGCTATGATTGCAACAAATCTGGTCACATTGCTAGACATTGCAGAAGAGGTATGGTAAATCAAAGGAGAAACATGTAGAAGGATGAAAAGGGAAAAGGAAAGGTTACTAAATATGAGATCAAGAAGCAAATGAAGAAGATATGGGTGAAGAAGAGTCACTTTTTTGTAGGAAATGAGTCAGCACCAAAATCAGGGTTTGGAATTTCTTCTAGTAATTCCTCTAGGAATTAGTTTTAGGCCTTTGGCCTAGGGGGAGCTATCAAGAAAATTCTTCAAACCCCCTATTGCTAGTTGGTACCAGGATGTGGATGAATGCAGTGATTGCATTGATGATCTATAGATGTTATTGAAATAGTTGGAGAGAGTATTTATGCAGAATTGAAGGTCTGCAGAAGAGTTATCTTTCATAGTGTATTAAAACAAGGTATCTGGATGAGTTAGGGAAAAAGAATTTATTGCGACAAAAAGTTAGGTGTGTGAATGATAAAAATTCATTTGTATCTAACAAAGTTTGGCGAATTTTGGCAAAGATTCAAGTGTAAAGGAAATTTAGCGATCAAACCTTAATCCGACGAAAAGGTATTTATCGGGAAAACTTGTGAACTTGTGAATTTGTGAAAATGGTTGCTCCATTTGTAGTTGATATCAAGGATAGACCCCATCTGAAATTCAAGTGGCACCCTTTCAAATCTATTGAGACAGAGCCCTTAGGTGTAGTTTTGTCTATTCAGTATGATGTCTTGCATATTGAAGACATTAGGGCATACATTCATGCAAATATTGAGGATTTAGGAAGCTCACAATTGTTGAATTTGTACTCAAATCATATAGTTGGGGAATATTTCAAGGTAAAGCTTGAATTGAAAACCCTAGAGGAGAAGAAATTCACACATATTGTAAAATTTCCCGTGTTTGAAGAAAACGAGTGGTTCTGGTATATTTTGAGTTGAGTTCATGTTGAATTCATGTGGTTGAGTCAACCAAGATTACAAAAGAATTCGTAAGCACTACTACAGGTTTAAATTCCTCTGGTGGGTTGCCGCTCTTGAAGTCTGTGAAGAATTAGACAGTTACTGATGAAACTAGTTTAGTGTTTGATAAAAGAGCTATGACAATTGATGATATCATTGAATTGGATGTCAAATGTGCATCTATGGTCATTGGTTACAAGATATATCATTCTAGCTGGGATAATTGTGTATCTAGTACAGCTATTTATGCAACATATCAGATGGTGAAGGAGAATGTAGAGTATGATCTATGTGAGTTACTCAAAAGCCAGTTAATGGAGAGTCATAGTAAGATCAAGAAAGATAAGAAGAATTCTTTCAAATATGGTAATCTGTTGTTGTATTTGTTCTTTTACATCATGAATGAAGTTATAGGATTTGGAAAAGTTCAATGGCAAGGTAATAAGCCTATAGTTGTTCAAATTAGAGATATCTTGCATAGAGTTGGTGATAGTAAAACAAGGAAAGCTACAATCTAGGGTTATTTCAAGAACATTCAAAATTAAATGCAAGCAAGAGAAAGAATTCCTACTTTTATTGTGGAGAATTATAAGGATACAATTTTCTTCATGGTTGACATTGATCAATGCTTGATGGAAGTTGTAGATCCTAGAATGGTTTGGATAATGCCAATGGGCTATGAAGTTGAGGAGAACATCTTGGAGCTATATGCACAACATTTGTTGAATAAACCTTTGGATTATACAAAAGAGAGGCTTGGAACCTATGAAGAAAAAGATATGCAAGTACATGAGTAGTTGAAGAAACCTATGATATTCTAGAGAGTAAGGAAGGAAGTGGAAGCCTTTGTAGAGAGAATGGGTATATTTGCAAAAGTTGTGAGAGAAGAAGTTGAAGTATGAAAGTTAGCTAGAACTGAATCTACTAGTCTGACAACATCCTCTAGCCAAACTAGATCTACAAGAAGCTCTACTCTCACACCCAATCCTACAAAGAAGTCAATTCCTATGAAAAATCAAGTGAATACATCCAAGAGAGAAGGAAAAAGGAAGAAGGACAAGAGCACAAGATTTTATGGTGTTGTTTCTGAAGATGAAGAGACTGAATCTGATGAAGAGATAAGAGAAATCAAGCAAAATGGCACAAAGGAAACAAAAGTCTCTAAGGATAAGACCTCTCGTGAAGAAAAAGGAAAGAAGATGAAAACAGACAAATCAAGTATGTCTATAGAAGAGGTGGAGAAAGCATTGATTAAGGATGGTAATCTTAGGCCTCTTTGTGAATGGTATGACACCTGTGATAGTTTCGGTCAAAGAGTTCTTTAGGAAGCTTCAATAAAGTGATTGAATAATTTCAATATGACTCTTATTGAAATAATGTCTACATTACCCAAAAGTCTATATGAAGTTTTAGAAATGAGAAGAGTGAGTGCAAGGACAGAAGAAGAGAAAATGAGAGAATGGATACTTGTTGATTTGTGTCTGGTGATGTCATTAGAAGAAATGAAGAATATACTAAATGAAGCAAAAAGGGATTTCAAGAGAAAAACAAGGGTGAACAAGCTAATGATTGGTTAGAATAAATAATTTGCAAAGGATACTAAGAAAATCCTTAAGGAAATTTAGTTAAAGAACAAGTACAATGTTGTTTCTGAAGAATTGCATGATGGCGATGTCTCATCTAATCTAGCAGCAGAAGAGGGAAAAGAAGATACATTTGACGACACTCTAAATCCTATAGATATACATGATGTTGAAATTCCTATGGAGACTAAAGCTCCTAATGTAGTCTCGGTTGAAGAAAAATAAATTCTTGAAGCGATGCAAGAATGAATGACTAAAGAGAAGAAGGATGAAGTGAAGGAGATTCCTACGGAAGCAAGAGACACTGCTAAGGTAGTCAAGGATTTTTTGGAAGAGCAACAGGAAGAATTTGATCCCAAATTGATTAAAGGTCCTATAAATTTGGCTACTTTTTCTCCCATGGAGAAACTGAAAGTTGCATCATTTGCACAGGCCAAGGCAAGGCAAGAAATTCTGAAATCACATATTGAAGATAGTGAGTTGTTGAATCTTGCATCTAGTATTTTGAAATAGATCATACCTTCATATGTCAAGCATTAATTTGATTCTCCATCCGGTTAGCTGAAGAAACCCCTTAGTTCTGTAAGTACTCACTTTAAGTCACTTGAGAAGTCAGATATGGATAAGTTTTAGGAGTTTGATGCTAAAAGGTTCAGTAGGTTGAAAGAGATGATAACTAATGATAAATCTTTGTTAGCTACTTGTGTAAAGAATATCCAAAGTGATTTTTCTAAAGGTGGTAACATTTATAATTCATTTCTATCTTTATCTAAGATCACTGAGGATATTGAAAATTAAATGAAAGAATGTGACAAACAGTTAGCAGATAACACTCAAGCATTCAATCCTCTAACCATTTATGTTAGAAAGAAAGAAGGTCAAGTCATATTCCTACTTGGTCCAAGATCAAAATTTTGAAGAATGAAGAAGGTAAAATGGTTGAAAGGGTTTGTGAGCTTAGAGGACTAATTTGTCTGAAGATGGAAACAATGTTGAGTGCATTGAAGGAAGCACAAGATGTTATGGTGGTCAGTGATCAAACAAACCTTGAATCAATAGAGATGCAATCTTACTTATTTTGTGGTCACATGGCTATCTTGGAGAGTCTCAAGAAGAATTGGGACACGATTTTGAACCTGTTGAAGAAATTTTTTATAGATCTATTCAAGTTTATGTAAGTTTTAGAAGCTTGTTTGTACATATGCAGTTTGTTCATAGCAATTTTGTTTGATTTTTGGCATGTGGATTCATACCTTTTCCATTGATGTCAAAGGGGGAGAATGAGATAGTGAA
Organism: Sequoia sempervirens; assembly: GCA_007258455.2. Lineage (NCBI taxonomy): Eukaryota > Viridiplantae > Streptophyta > Pinopsida > Cupressales > Cupressaceae > Sequoia > Sequoia sempervirens. The sequence continues at coordinate 58,979 of VDFB02110389.1, forward strand.
AATTGCCTTAATCATCTCAAGGGGAGTTGTGTTTTTGAAGTTTTGAAGGTTGGAAGTGCATTCATGTTGGTACTGAACACTTAGTCATTTTTCACTAAGTGTTGCCATCAATGTCAAAGGAGGAGATTGTTGGCAAGAGACACTGGACAAGTCATCTGGTGTTTTCATTGATGGCAACCCTTGTTAGTTATTTGATACACACATCATCATTTGATCATACCTGAAGTCAGATCAAAATTTTGTGATTAACAGTCAACCAAGAACAAAGCATCTGATAGAATTGTGTTCATCAATTCACATGCAATTTTTTGTTATCATTTCGAGTTGTGGATCTTAGGGAAGTTTGTTTGGTATATTATCTCTATTATTCTTGAATCTTAGAGCCTCATATCAATCCATGTGCAAGTTCAAAGTTCTAGTTGATTAATTTTTTGTTTAACAGTCCATGAAGGCCAACTAAGTGAATATAGTTGTTGCGGATATTTGAGGAGTAATTATTTAATTATTTGTGTGTTTGAGCATGTTGATTTGGGTCCTCACTATGTTGTGGCTGACTTTTGTTGGTGTGCAATGAAAATTAATTTTGGATTGAGCCAATAGTTTGTAAATATTTTCATATTTTGTTGGAGTTGACATGTAGCAATTAAATCCTTAGTTGCAGATATATATAAGTGATCGATTATATCATTTTGATATATGTACAAAGTGTGTTGATGTATGTTGCAAAAATTAGAAGGGTTGTTAAATGATTGTGCATAGTTTCACTTGTGCATAAGAGGATTTTGTGATGTGAGTTGAAGTTGAACATAGAAAAAGAGCATAATCAGACAGAAGGTTAAGAAATTGATTAATGTGCTTAACCAAAACTATTCTCAGTCATTTGTAGATGTTATTTCATAGTTCACAACTTCAGTTGTATTTTGACATTGATTGTAAGGAAGTAAACCTTTATATTTTCGAGCAGTGAGATCTAGGCAATGTGCCTAAATTCAAGTGCATTCCCATCTTTGTAAACATCTTTTCGAGTATACTCAGATCATATTGTGGATTGACCTCCACCGTGTTTTTTACCCTAGGAGGTTTTCCACATAAAAAATCCTTGTGTTATGGTGTTGTGGTTGTTTTTTATGTTCATATTTCTTTTGATTGAATGTTATAAGTTCTTTGAAGATTAGATTAAAAATATTAAAAATTACCAAACATCGAGTCACCCTCCCCTCTCAGCGTTCCTTGATTCCAACACATTTCTTGTTGAAATCTCTAGAATTTATCTTTTTCCTTTTTGACCATCCCTTGTGGTTCAACTACATGTTGAGGGATTTTCCCAATGGGACGTTCTTCTAATAATCCACCTATAGTACATAGAAACTTAACCATTTTGGTCACTTGAGTGGAATGCAAGCCAAGTCAATGTATACCTATCACCTTTATTGATTCAGATTCCTCCTTCTATCAAAATATTCCTAACTCTCATGTTTCAAACTAAAGTGCTTTATCGGGTTGCAATCCCACTTGTCACAAATGAGAACCAAGCCTAAGGTTGCTAGTAGATTTGTGAGCTCACCCTCAACGTTCTGATTATTCAGTGTTACCTGACTATTAGAAATTGAGAGGGGAAGAAAAAATATATATTTTTGTTTCTTTTAGCTCCATAGACATTGTCAACAAAGGTTTCCTAATGACATGCCTCCAATGCGAAAACTCTTTTTGTTACAAATCTAGGGATTTGGAAAGGCTCTCAGGAAAAAAGGTGAAATCTAATAAATTTAAAATTTTCTCCCAAGAAATAATCCAAAAGAGTCAGTGGATCTTCCATCCATTGTGTGACCTCAGGAGAGAAATGGCCAATAGGGCATGGCAATAAATCTTGAAGCACTGGTCTTAGAAAATGATCTACAAATCAATAATAATCCGCTATTTTCAAAATTACATGGGTCCATACAGAAACTGGCTGAAGACAACCCCTTACATCCAACCTAGAAACCAGTATATTTTGCTCTAGCCACTCAAAATTTTGATGCAAAACTAAATGTTCTAAGAAAGAAGAATACCTGAATTTAGACTGAGTACTATAATTCTTCAATTGCTCTAGCATATTTCTAGCTATCACCTCAGCAAAATCATAGTACCTCTAGTTCTTTAAATCCCTTTTGAGCACAAAATCTAGGCCCAACTAAAAAGGATGAACTTCCTCATCATTGTCAAGGCTGAAAACCCAAGGCAACATTGAGAACATGGACTGAGTATCATTCTTGAATTTCCTGCATGAAAAGGAAAAAGAAAGATGACCTTTTGTTGGCCTTTCCTTTGCTTCATCCTCATAGAAACTTGTTTTCCTAGCCATTTCTTCCCCGTATATGTCCATTTTTTATTCATCAAAGTGTTCAGTGCCCTAAGTTGTTGGGATACACAACATATCCCATATGGCTTCAGCAGAAATGGTAACTTTGATCTTGCTACCCTCAATGGCTTTTGTCCTTTTGTTGAATCTTCTAGAACATGTGTCAACTAGGTCTAGGCATGGGTGTACGACAAGTAGTATGAACTACGACATACCACAATTCCATACTCAAAATGAAAAAACCTTAAATGGTTCAAGCTCCACCATTATTTGAAACACATCCTCCCTAAAAAATTTGGGGTTCGCTGATGACCTGGGGTCAAAAAAATTGTTGGCGATATCTAGCACCGCCTCTCTTGGGATGCCTCCATCCGACTGCACATTTTTATAGAATTTGAATGTCTGCTCCTCAAGTGTTGGAGCATTGGTGAATGAGTTCCACCCAAAAACATCGATGTAACTAGGCCTTCCACTTGAAGCTACAACTTTTCTACCAGAGGTTGATGGCTCTACCATGGCTATATCAGGAAGTTGCAAAGAATTTCCTTAATAAAAAAGTCCACTTTCCTTTTTCTTCTTTGAAAAAATCTCCTTTTGAGTGTAATTAATTTCCTCACTTGTACATGCAGTTAAGGCTTCACAATTATTGTCAATCCATTAAATTCTACTACCAAGGAAATACGTGTGAATTGGATATCTATATCGCTTGGGAATGCTGAAAAACACCATGAGAACAAAATTAGTACATTATCCTTGCTACCTCTTTTACAAATAAACTCATTGCATTGGAATGCATGCTTTTTGCTATGTGAAATGTGCTAAAGTGATGCAAGGTACCTTTGAAAAGATGTGACCATTAATTTTTCAAAGATTAGCACATTAATCCATGTCTTTTCACATTAGTAAGTTGGTTGGTGTTGATGATGGCAAAGGACACACATCAACAATCGGCATACAAGAGAATTTACTCCCAACACCCAAATTTATTTCTTAAGGCCTTCTGTTAGATTCTCCATATGATTTATCTACCTTCCTCCATTTTTCTTTGATATTTTCCCGTTGTTGTTTAGCCAAAAGTAGACCTTCCATTGGTTGGGTTTGTCAACTTATCTTTTCTATCTATAGTTATGCCACCTTATGCCATATTCATTCAAAAATATAGCCTTTTAAGTCTAGCAAGCTTTCTATTATCTCTCATTCCACCACAATTCACTGCTTTCTTATAATGTTAGCTAGCTTAGGCACTCCTATTCAGCTTCTCCCATAGAGGCCACAATACTGCTTTGTGGGAGAGGTCACTAGTGATAGAATTAAGCACTAGGTGAAGAGGTGTGACCAGCTTTCCTTGGTTACGTTTAGGTGGGTAGTTAGCCAAGACTTCATTAACAACGAGAACTAGCTTTGGAGCAACTACAATGTTCTCTCCTACTTTGTGGCCTCCCTACTTGACCTGAATATTTCCAAACCCATGATAATTGAATTGTGTCACTAGATGTTCAATGTTGCACTTATGGAAGGGCTTGTGTGATAGTGCAAGTGGTTATCCCTAGCATTGGTATGCCAAGTACCATGGATCTCTACATGCACATATACTTTGGGATAGACATATCCTGGTTGCCCTTCCTTTATGACTTTTGGACCATGGACCTTGAGATGCACCACTGCTCTTCTCAACCAACGACCACCTACCTACTGCAGGAGTATGGCGTAGAGCCTATTTTGTGGCTCGTCTAGAGGAAGCACTTTGAGTTTCTGGTGTAGAGCCACATTGAGTATCCCTTTGGTCTACATCGTGTGGATCCCACATTTTTTGTGTTTTTAGCCCCTTTTTTCATCTGGATAGAGAGGAAAAACAAGAAGAAGAAGAACCTGATGATGAGCCCTTTTGGCTTCCTAGACAACAGTTGGAGGCTTTTCTTTGTTGTTTTTTGCATGTTGCCTCCTTTTTGAATCTTTTTGCTTTATAACATTTTTTTGGGTTTTCTCAAGGGATCCTTACGTTTAAGTTTGAGCCTCGGGCTTTGTATTACATTGTAAATTTTTTATGAATATAATATAATACAAACTTTTTACTTCTTTTTTTTATACTCAATGGCTTATTCTCAAATTTTAAAATGTATTTACAATTTTTTTAATATATGGTATATAACTATTAAAAAATTTATAGAACTTTGTATTTTAATGGAATAACTACAAAAAAATACCATTCATTAGTATATCTAATGTGTTTCCTTCCATATCTTCAAGTTCATATGAATTATTTTCCTTGCACGCACTAATTCGGAAGGGTCCCTTCCATAGCGCTTCAAATTTTGTGTTGCCTTGGTTTCATAGTATGTTCATCATAATTTAGCACTAGGAACCCCTGTCTGAATTCTAGGTTAGAGGTATTTTTATCCAGCCATCGCCTTATTGTTTTTTGACGGTTGATCATGGATCCATAAGCTTTTTCTTTGTCTTCTTCTAATTTGAGGATTTCCACCAACCATACTTCCATTCCGCCAATTTCTTCAATTTCTAGGGCTTTCAGTAGTTGTAAGGCTACAATTTGTATGGAAACAAGTAACACTACCTCTTTTCCATACACCAATTCATAACGGGAGGTCTTCAAAATTCACTTGGGAGTAATCTTGTCTTCCTATAGAGCAGCTCATAGGTGCTTGTTGCAATACTTTTGTCGTTCTGACCCAATAAGCTTGATTAAGCTAATTAAGTTTTTGTTGGTCGAATTTTCTAACCCATTTCCTTATGGGTAGTAATTTGATGAAGTTTTAATGAAAATACCATGTTTGATAGCAAAATCAGATATCCCTCATCCCACAAAAGCTCGAGCATTTTTGTATATGATGGTTTTGGGTGGGCCAAATCTGGCTACCAATTCTTAAAGGAAATTGAGAATTTATACCTCTTTAGCATTTTTTAGGGATATGGCCTCCATCCACCTTGTGAATTAGTCGGTCACTATGAGGATCCACTTGTTCCCAGTACTGGAAATAGTATTTATCATTTTAATAAAATCCAAACCACATCGAGCAAAGGGCTCCTTAGTTACAATTGGGCTCAGGGGCAAAGCGACACTCTTTCTTTCTCCAACAAAGAATTGGCACTAAGTACACTTTTGCACCATATGATGTGCTTTGGAAAACATAGAGGGCCAATATATATCCTGCTCACATTATCTTTATAGTGGTAATCTTGGCAAATAAATTTCCACCCTCAGGATTATGATGGAATTCATTGAGAAATATTTTCTCCTACAACTTGTCTAAACATCGAAGCAAGACACCATCATAATTTCTCTTGAACAATACACCTTCAATTAATACATACCTAGTGTCTTGCAATTGGTAGTATTTCCTTTTATGGGATGTAAGGCTAGTCAGTTAGTGCACGTTTTGCATATACTATTTTTGATCAACCACCCAAAATTCATCAAACTCAAATTGTTTTGAATAGACCTGACCGATCTCCTTTTTAACTACAAAACTTTATTCTTGTGCAATGTATTCACACATACCTATTCCCTGAACCAACTTGGTTGGTCTAATGTCCACATTATACTCTAGGATCTTGGTGATCCAATTTACCCTTTTTTTTTGTTATCTCACCTTCTATTATATGCTCCCTCACACTGGGATGTGCAACGAGGATAGTGATCTTATTGGTCAACACCAAGTGTTGGAACTTCTTTAAGCTTTTAACATTGGAAAAATCCTGCTTCTCTACCAAATTATACCTAGTCTCATAACATTTAAGGTTCCTTGAGTGAAATGCAATTAGATTATCTCCATTATCTCTCTCACACTTCTGAGTGAGCACTGAAGCTATGCTATGTTGGCCACTGTACACATAGAGTAGAAAGTCTTTGGAAAATTTAGGGTTAGCCAATACTAGAGTAGTAGAGATGGCCATATTTAACTGCTCAAAAGCTACCTTGCCCTCAGGGGTCCATTTGAAAATCACATTCTTCTTAAGCATCGGTATGATATGTCTTGCAATGCTTAAGAAATATGATATCAACCCATTGAAAAAGTTCATCTTCCCTAAAAAATATTATAGTCCCTTCTGATTTATTGGTAGCGGTAATTCCATTATAGATCTAACCCTTTTGGGGTCTATTGCTACTCCCTCCTCTAACACTACAAAACCAAGTAGCTTAACTTGAGGAACTCCAAAAACACATTATTTGGGATTCAAAGAAATTTTGAATTGTTGAAATTTCTAGAAACCCTTCTCTAGATGATCGAAGTGATCATCTTTCTATTTTGAAAAGACTATTAGGTCATCTAGATATATTAAGATAATCAGATTGATTAATCCCTTGAAAACAATATCCATTGCTCGCTGAAAAGTCACACCAATATTTGAAAGTCTAAATGACATTTTTGAGTATGCAAACATTCTCCACTTGGTGGTAAACGTTCTCTTATGTGGGTATGTGCAGGATCATGATGGGCCAAAAAGTGGCAATATGATGGGTATGTGGTTGACGAGTATTTTTTTACCCAAAATTGATGAAACGAAAAGGGTTTTTAAAGGAGATTCTCAGCTTTCCATCAATATAAATTATTCTTTACTTTGAATTTAATAAGTAATTATTATTCATTTTCTATTCAAATTATGACTAAAGCCCTAATTGATAGGCTGATTGAAAAATATTTATAGCTTTTAAACGGTATCACATTTTTTGAATCAAGAACATGCATCACATTATATGCTTTGCATACTATAGGGTTAGAAAAATAAAAATTAAATTTTATGAAGTATTGAACAAGTTAAGGTGGTCAGACATATGATTTTTTATATTTTTTAAAAATTTGTAATAAAAAATTCATAATTAATTATTTACTTGGAAAAAAATTACAAAAAAATATGCATCACATCGGGGCATGAGTCCTCTACTATATCTAAAATATTATAAAAAATATTATCATTTTATTGTGGTTAGGTTAAGGACAAACACCTACTTCTATTTTTCCTTGAAATTTAAGTACCAGCATTGAAATTTCAAATTTTCACCAAATAGATTTTTATTTTTTAAAAACCTAGTAGTTTAGAAACTAAATTCAATTTTCTATAGATTATATTCTTCATATTTTTGAAATAATATAGATAACTTATTCAAATTTTTACGTCAAGTTGCCTAACTCTTTTTTTGATTTTTTGCCACTTAAGGGCCTATTTTTTCCATGATGATCCTACACATGCCCATGTTGGTCATCTTTCTTTACATATATTTGGTTATATCCTAAGAAACCATCCAACAATGAAAACATCTCTGATTCAGCCACAATCTACATGATCTTCTCCATCAATCACAAGGGGTAATGGTATTTTAGAGAGGCTTTATTCAAATCTCAGAAATCAACACAAAGCCTAATATTTCCATTCATCTTCAAAACTGGTACTAGATTTGACACCCAGGTGGAATGCTTAATCAGAGATATGATCTTTGACTCGACCAATTTGATGAGCTCCTACACCATCAAATATTTGACCTTCGGGTTGACTAGCCTTTGTTTATTTCAAATAGGATTGGATCCTTCCACCAAGTCAATGGTATGTTGAATTATACCTAGTAACTGGAACCTTCTAGTTCATAAATGTCATCTATTGACCTCCTCCTCTCGAGGATCCCTAGTATGTATTCTACTAATAAAATGACTTTCCTACACCATAGGCTTGTCTGGTCTACTTTGGAGGTGTTACTAGTTGTCATTTGATAATAACCAACTCGTTAGCAAAATTTTGCATGAGACTCTTCATGTTATTGATGTCCACTGCAACAGAGGAAGAGCCTGAAGTGCTTCTTGGCATTGATCAGACTATTTTCTGCACACACATCCAACTCATATGCATTAGGCAAGATATCCCCTCCCATGGATGTTATCACTACTGCAATATCCGAATTGAGAGCCTTTAGATAGAACATAAACACCATCATAGCTGGGGGTTGAGAAATTATAGGGATCCTTTGCTAGGTCTTGTAGAACCTAGTGTTGAAATTGATCATGGCCTCTTGAAGAACTCCCTTGATGGTGATTAGTTGTTGTAGCAATGTAGAATGATCTCCTTTCTCTTAGAAGAATTTGAACAACCTTTCTCTAAGTTGATCCCAGGAGATGATAGAACCCAAGGCCAAAGATTAATACCAATCTTGGGCCTTTCCTTTGAAAGAGGTAGCTAACAGCCTCAAAGCAATGTTTTCCTCCACTATGTTATGTACCCTACATAGCTCCGCTATATCTTGAAGGTGTCCAAAAGGGGGTTTTGAAATCTTCTCTAGAGAATTTTTGGATAGCCTTGAGGGAATTAGTGGGTATGGCAGTCCATACATCTAGGGGCATAGGTGTTTGTAGTGGAATACCACTATCCTAGGTTACAAAATTTATAGGAGCAAGGGTAGGTATATGAGCCATAGGGAAAATATTCCTATGAATCAGGTATATAGGTATCCTAATTTGGAAGGTTGTGCCTTTGGTTGGAGTAGATAAGGCTCTGAATATTGGGATCTTACTTCTCAATCTATTGCTCCTTATAAGTGATATAGAACCTATATGTCTTCTTCTCCCAAGTACTGAGGTAGGTAACTGGGAGTACTAGAAATGGCCTCTTGAAGATGCTCTTGTCTAGACTCTAGGCATGAAACTTCTAGTTTCTTTCCTTAGCCTAATTTAAGAAATATTTCTGACTTCTAATTAGGCATTCAAAGAACTTTAGGTCCCACCAAGCATGCTAGAAAAATAACTATTGATCATCAAAGCTTGTACCTCTTTGATAGTCTTATGGGAAATTCAATGAGTGGGAGACTAATTTTCACCTCATTGAATACCTCCAAGATTCTTATAGAAATACGAATCTTCGTTGGGTTTTGGAGAAAAGAGTAGAAGGAAATGTAAACTTTAAAAAAAATGGTGATGCACCAAAGCTCTTACAACATTTCAAACCCAACCATTCCTATGAGTGATAATTAGACACAGAACACCACAACCCTTCATTGTTGGAAAGAGAATGAACAACAAAGGCTAACAAGAGGAACAATGCAAACTTTCAAATCTTCCCACAGCCAGTGTTAATTAAGGTCCGATCAAACATAAATATTTCCAAGGTTAATAGAAAAATGTTTAGAAATCACATAAACTCTCTCTCCTAATACAACACAATCTAAAAAAAAACCTTCAGGAAATAAGAAAATTCCACTAACATAATCCATTTTCCACAAGTTATTACTCAACCATATAAGCCTATATCATGGAAATTAAAAACTTAAACTATTTGAATTCAACTTGCTTGACACAATGTTTCATTCAAAATGAAATCATAAAGAAGGAAAGCCTGATAAAGGCCATACATGCATAGTCTCAAAAATTTATTCCCAATAATTCATGCTTAAATAACAAATGAACTTTAAAATAGAGGTCAGATGCCAATCTGGTAATAGTTTCAGTATAAAATGATATAACATGCCAAACAAAAGTAGATATGCAACTCTAATTTTGAAAATAGTTCTTAAAACCTAAGAAAAATTAAAGAAACTATTCCTTAGAAAAGGAAACTACAACTCAGAATCCAACCCTTCACTTTTGTTGTTGCCTCTCATTTATAGTTTTAGAAAGAATAAAATGCCACCACAACACAAAAGTAATTACTCTTAGTTGTTGGCATTTGATAGCACATGATATGATCACAGATCTTCAATTAGGTAACAACAGTCTTTGCTCATCAATTCTCAACTACCGCATTAATGCTTTTTAGATATTTAACAAAGATAATTATCTGAAAATGACCAAATCTTATAGAATAGATTGACAAAATTTAGTTGACCAAACACATAACCTAGTGGCACCGACTCAAAGCTTCCATCCTGAAAACTAAAAAGGGCCAGCAAACTCTCACAAAATCCCAAAGTAGATCTCTTTACAAAAGCACAAACTACTTGCAATGAAGAGATGACCTATCAAACAGGTGGAAACTATCAAACTCATGAATATAGCTTCTTGAGAAAATCCCTGACGAGTTTACATGTGTCTCAACTCTCTCCCGAAAGGAAGGTGAAAAATGAAAGCCGCACAGCCACTACATGGCACATTGTGCCAAAAATAAAAAATGATCAAGGAAAAACAATCTTCACATATCTCACTCACACACTCCTATCTCTCTTCCCTCTACCCTTAACCCTCCAACCTCTACCCTTAACACTTAAATCCTCTACCCTCTACCCTTAAACCCTTAAACCATCTACCCTCTACCCTAATCCATAAACCTTCTACCCTCAACCCTAAACCCTTAAACCCTCTACCCTCTACACTCAACCCACAACCCTTAATCCCTCTACCCGTGAATCCTCAACCCTCTACCCTCAACCCTAAACCCTCTATCCTCTACCCTAAACCATTAAACCTTCTACCCTCTA